>JAJMHH010000052.1:0-75634 GCA_030582955.1 Osmozyma tolerans
CAGTAAAAATAACGTTTAATGAATTCGAAAAAAGCATCAAGGTCATCATGATTGGAATTATTTGTAGTGAATTTCTCGTCATATGACCCCAATTGAGGTAATTGTTTGCATTATCTTGTTGAATAGTTCATTTCGCCATAAAGACAGTAGGAACTATAAATTATAGTATTTTTCATCATTTATCATGGCCAACAGATTGTAGTAAATTGATAATTTAAATATGCTTTATAAACATTTAAGCAAAATTTTGGAGACCGTTTTTCTGGTTATGTTTCCTGATTTATAAAATTTCTTCTTTATTGTATTTTGGAATATTCGCCTCTACTTATACTTTCGCGTATATGGGCTGCAAAAACGTCGTTGCATCTGAAACACCCCTTACATAATTTCCCACATTACCCCTTAAATATTTCCATTTCTAGAATATTCCAAAAACAATATCTATATATATTTATAAATATATAAATATCCCCGTTTTCCTCTTTTCTTCTTCCTTTTTTATTCGTTTTTCTTCTTCTTATCTTTTCTTTTCTTTTCCATTCAATTTTCCTTTCCATTCATCTTTATCAATCCATGATTTTTCTTTCGATTACCAAATATCAATCATAATTCAAATTCTGGAATTCCAATATCTTCATCTTCTGCTTATATATCGCCTCATCCCATCAATTCCAATATCTATCATCAATTCACTCTATCATCCTTCGCTTGATATCCTATCTGTTAAAGACCCGTGCACCAAAGCCGTATGATCGCGTGGTGCAAGATCCCCTTATTATATCTGGAACTAAAAGACTAAATTCAATTGAAAGTCAATATGCCATACTACGAAGCACTCCCTGACGATATTAAGCCTGTTCATTATGATTTATCCATTTTCGATATTGACTTATCCAATGACTCTTATAATGGATTGGTGAAAATTGATTTAAAAATCATTAATGATACCAATAAATTGACACTTCATTTCCGTGAATTGAAAATTCAAACAGTGGAGGCTAGATGTAATGGTCATCATTTGACTGGATCTATTATTGATGAAAACATCAAAAAGGAAACCTTCACGGTGGAATTCCCTAGTGCACTTTCGGGTACAGCCAACGTCGAAATTGCTTTTTCTGGGAAAATCCAGTCCAATATGGCCGGTTTTTACAAATCCCCTTATAAAGATGCAATCAGCGGTGACGAGAAAATCATGCTCTCTACTCAATTCGAGGCTACTGATGCTCGTAGAGCATTTCCTTGCTTTGACGAACCGGCATTGAAGGCTACATTTTCCGTTCATGTCACCACCGAGACTGAAGCTACCGTTTTGGGAAACACTCCAGTGGAAAAAGAAATCAAGCTCGAAAACAGCAAAGTCACTTCTTTCGAGAAAACTCCAATCATGTCTACTTACTTACTTGCATGGGCAATTGGAGAATTTGAGTACATTGAATCATCCACTTCTCTGTTTAATGGTTCCGTCAAGCCAATTCCTGTTCGTGTATACACTACTCCTGGCTACAAGGAAAAGGCACAATTAGCAGTGGAACTTGCACCCAAGATTGTCGATTATTTCTCCAAGATTTTCGAGTTAAGATATCCTTTACCCAAGTTGGATCTTTTGGCAGTGCATTCTTTCTCTCATAATGCCATGGAAAACTGGGGGTTGATTACTTATAGGTCTACAGCTCTTTTGTATGACCCAGAAACATCCGATCCAGAGTACAGACAAAAAGTTGCTTATGTTGTGGCACATGAAATTGCTCATCAATGGTTTGGAAATTTGGTAACTATGCAATGGTGGGATGAACTCTGGTTAAATGAAGGTTTCGCTACTTGGGTTGGGTATCTTGCTGTGGATCACCTTTTCCCTGAATGGGATATTTTCACCGTTTTCGTGTCTAATTCTTTGCAAACAGCGTTAACCTTGGACGGATTAAGAAATTCCCATCCAATTAAGGTTCCTGTTTATGATGCATTGGATATTGATCAGTTGTTCGATCAGATCTCTTACTTAAAGGGAGCTTCCACCATTTTGATGCTTTCTGGGTTCTTGGGTGCTGATGTTTTTTTGAAAGGCGTGGCCATCTACTTAAATGGGAAACAATACGGCAATGCTACCTCAGACGATCTCTGGGCAGGATTAACAAAAGCTTCCGGGAAAGACGTCGATCACATGATGCATAAATGGATCAATAGTATTGGTTTCCCCGTTGTTAGTGCATCTCCAGCTGGTGAAGACCAAATGAAATTACACCAGCAAAGGTTTCTTAATGGTGGTGGAGTTAAAGATGAGGAGAACCAGACGAAATGGTGGATTCCTTTGAATGGAGATGGGAATATCGGGAAAGACTTCCCGGTTGCGTTTTCGGAAGAATCGGCAGTTGTTCCGTTGCCACAAGGATTCTTCAAATTGAATAAAGACACTCAGTCTTTTATTCGGGTGAATTACCACCCACAGCTTTTGAAGACCAGCATTTTGCCACATTTCCATAAGTTGTCCTCCAAGGATAAAGTGGGAGTTATTGCAGATGTTGCAGCAATTGCCGTTTCTGGTGATTCTCAAACATCTACTACCACATTCCTTGAGCTTGTCAAATCCATTGTCATTGATAACGATCATATTGGTGATGATTACGTGGCTTGGCTCGAATTAACTCATCGGTTATCTGCATTTGTCACTGTTTTCTGTGGACATGGCGATGAACAGCTCACGTCATTAGTGAAGGGGTTTGTTCGCAAAGTCTATACGAAAATGGCGGTGAAAATTGCTGTCGGATGGACGGAAAATGCAAAAACAGAAACAGTTCTCCAGGCCAAATTAAAAGTTCATATGTTGAACGCAGCAATGGCTTATGGAATTCCTGCAGTTGATGATCTTGCTAGAAGATTATACCTGGAATGGATCAATACGGGGAAAATTGACCCCAGTTTACGGTATTTTGTGTTTTCATCCATTGTTTCTAAACCAGATGCTACTCAAGCGGATGTGGATGCCATTTTCGGCCAAGTGACTCATCCAACAACTTTGGATTCGAGAGAAATTGCTCTTCTGGCCTTGGGTAACGTGACCAACCAAACAATTTCTAAGAAATTGACTGGTGAACTTGGACAAGATTCCATCCCAGTTATGGACGCCCATTTCTACGCAGGAGCCATGTCTAAGAATGTGAAGACTAGAGATATCTTATGGAGGTATGTGCAGGACAACTATGATGTTTTGTACAAGAAGATGTCTACGAATATGGTTGTTTTGGACCGGTTTATCAAGATGACGTTGGGGAATTATGGAACAGAGAAAATGGCGGAGGAGGTACGGGTGTTTTTTGGAAAACGTGATACTCATGGATTTGAGCGGTCTTTGGGACAAGTTTTGGATCAGATTTCGATTAATGCTGCGTGGTATAATCGGGACCATGGTGCGGTGAAGCAGTGGCTTGCTTGAGCCAAGCGTCTGACCGAAGGGAAGACGATCACTGGGGCCAAGCGTCTGACCGAAGGGAAGACGATTACAGGGGCTATCACACCCGTACACCACTACATCTAGAGTCTAGAGGATTGTTTAGGCAATCCCGATACACATATTAAACCATATACATTGTTATGTACATTAATGAGCAACTTTATGCTCATGAGTGGTGGCATAACGACCAGAAGGATCAGCATGACAACCCCATTCAGCCTTTGGAACCCAACGCATGACTGTGGAAGCAGCAGCACGTGAGTTGTTAAAAACGTTATCGAATTTGCAACGGTACCAATAAGCTTCCTTAGTTTGTGGGATATCGTCACCCCATTCTGGCTTAGGGTTAGCAAGTTCTTCATCAGAAACGGCAGCTTCAGCAGCATCTTTCAAGCCGTCGATCCAAGAATACCCAACACCGTCGGAAAATTGTTCCTTTTGACGCCATAAGATTTCCTCAGGCAAATAAGGCTTGTTGTTTGGTTCATCGGAGGTATCAAAAGCTTTACGCAAGATGTACTTTTCAATGTGGCCAGCAGCGGGGTCGATAATCTTATCTTCAGGGTTAATGTTCATGCAAACTTCCAAGAAACCTTTATCCAAGAAAGGAACACGAGCTTCAAGACCCCACGCCATAGTGGATTTGTTAGCACGCAAGCAATCAGCATAGTGCAAGTTTTTAACTCTCTTGACACATTCTTCGTGGAATTCTTTTGGAGAAGGAGCATTGGCAAAGTACAAATAACCGCCAAAGATTTCGTCGGAACCTTCACCAGAAAGAACCATTTTAACACCTTGAGCCTTGATTTTCCTCAGCAACAAGTACATTGGAGTGGAAGCACGAATGGTGGTGACGTCATAGGTCTCCAAATGGTAAATGACGTCATCCAAAGCATCAAGACCTTCCTCTAATGTAAAAGTGTGGGAGTGGTGGATTGTTCCGATGAAATGGGCCACTTTTTCAGCAGCAAGAAGATCAGGAGCTCCAGGAAGGCCAATAGCGAAGGAGTGCAACCTTGTGAAGCCGGCAGTATGAAGCAGACCAGAAGCATCCACGCCAGAAAGCTCCTTATTGGCGTCAATACCGTCGTGACCAAGAGCCAGAGCGGCTTTTTCCGTCTCACGTGCTGCGATGGAAGCAATCAATGAAGAGTCCAATCCTCCAGATAACAAAACCCCGTATGGGACTTCCGCCATCAAACGCTTGCGAACAGCCAACTCAAGAGCTTCACGAACCTCACGAAGATCAGCGTGTTTCTGTGGAACCAGAGACGAATCCCACCATGTGGGAGTGAAATATCTAGTCACCTCATCAGTGTTTGAGTCGTACACGTGACCAGGAGGAAAAGCCTCGACTTCATCACATTCGTCAATGAGACACTTGAGTTCACTGGCAAAGTATCTTGTGCGAGGGTTCTTGGAGCTTTTGCCCATGTAAAGAGTGGTGATTCCGATGGGGTCTCTGGCGGCAAGAATGCGGTCTTGTTCTTTATCGTACAAGACCCAGGCGAACATTCCGTCCAAATGCTTTGGAGCATCCACGTCGTATTTCTGAACGAGTGGAATAATTGGCTCACAGTCGGAAAGTGACTTGAATTTATAATCAGGGAATTGTTGTCTTAACTCGATGTGGTTATAGATTTCACCGTTGACAGCAAGGGAAAAACGGCCATCGTGAGAAACGATTGGTTGAGCACCAGAATCAAGACCAACGATGGCCAATCTTTCATGACAAAGAATGGTGGAGTTGGCGATATAGTTACCGCTCCAATCTGGGCCTCTATGTCTGATTTTTTTTGTGTTTGCAAGAGCTTTTTGTTTGAAAGCATCCACGTCTGGCTGCCTGAAAGCAGCAAAGATTCCGCACATGTAGATGGAGAATGAAGAATTGAAGAACTGAAGAGGAAGAAAGAAGGAAAGAAGGAAAGAAATCGAGTGGTGAAAATTCAGAAGGTTATATGCCGGAAAGACCTTCAAAAAAAAAATCTCGCCGGTTATCGCCTTAGTCCCTCGGTTTTCTATGCGTGTCTCCTAATTAGTACCCTCGGATTTCTCTGACTCATCCGCTGACTCACCCTCGGTGTTGCCTTCCTTTAGTGGATTGATTATGGTATATGCAGGATATAACCGTCTGGTGATGAAAGCGATGCCATTTATTGCCATAGGTATTGCCATAGGTAATAAAAATGGACTGAATGGTTTATTAGTGAATTATGGATATGTAGGATTTAGGAATGATGGAGTTGTAGTATGAATGTAGATTTATGGAAATTTGGAGATCTAGAATTATAAAGATAAAATTCTGGAATTATAGAATTATGGATGTTTACAGCATAGAGATGATAATATAGAATTTCAGATGCTTATATAAATGGAATAGTAGAAGTATAAAAATATGAATAATTAGAATTATAGAATTTTGGATTATGGATTATGGAAATAGAGATTTAAAGATAAGATAAAATGGAAATTTGAATTTTTAAAAAAATGGATTAATAGAATTATAGGTATAGAATTATGGGTATAGTAATATAGAGAATTAGTAATATAGAAATTTGGAGAAATAGTACTATAGAATTATGGGGGAATAATATAGTGATATAGAAATATAGTAATATAGTAATATAGTAATATAGTAATATAGTAATATAGTAATATAGTAATATAGTAATATAGTAATATAGTAATATAGTAATATAGTAATATAGTAATATAGTAATATAGTAATATAGTAATATAGTAATATAGTAATATAGTAATATAGTAATATAGTAATATAGTAATATAAGAATATAAGAATATAGTTAAATAGTAATATTATAATATAGTAAGATATACAGAAAAGTAGTAATATGGAAAAATAGTAATATAGAGAATTTACAAGATAAAGATTTGAAGTTTAGGAATTAAATAGAATTAATATATAAAAATATAGAATTATAGAATTATAGAATTTTAGATTTATAGAATTATGGAGTTATGGGGTTATGGAATTATAGGTGTATAGAATTATGGGGTTATGGAATATGGAATTAGATGTAAAAAATTATGGAATTATGACTAAAGAACTATGGAATAATGGGTAAGAAAATTTCATAATATAATATAAAGGTATGGAAAACTGGAATATTGGATATATAGAAGTTGAGAATTCTGGAATTATGGATTATTGGAAGTATAGTGAGAATTTTGGAATTATAAAATTAAGGGAAATAGAGAGATAGAATAAAATTTAGATAGACGGGATATTTTAAAAGATAGAAGTAGAAAATTAGAGACCGAATTTTGGAGATATAAATTTATAGATTTAGGCAATCAGAATTATGGAATAGAACTATGGAATATAGAACATAGATAATAGAATATTGAATATGGAATAAAATATAGAATATAGAATTAGAATATAGAATTAGAATATATAGTATACAATAGTAGAAGATAAATGTAGAAACAATTATCATAGTTTATAAGATAATGACTGAGTTGAGGATATAATTATAGAAGATGATATAATTACAGAATTACAAAATATTAGAACTTTAGAATTATATCATTATAGAGTTTAGAATTATACAAGCATAGATCTAACAATTATGGATGTATGAAGATTTAACAATGAAGATATTGAAATGTAGACTTGTATAATATAAATTTTGGATATAGAATTATAGAATTATAAAACGGATATAAAATCATAAGATTTATAGAAATACAGGTATATATCTATAGAAGTCTAATATGAAATATAGCTATATATTTATAGAAGTATAATATGAAATATATCTATATATTTATAGAAGTATAATATGAAATATATCTATATATCTATAGAAGTATAATACGCAATATATCTATATATCTATAGAAGTATAATACGCAATATATCTATATATCTATAGAAGTATAATACGCAATATAGCTATTATGATATACTTCAAACTATTAATCTACTAATCTACCATAATTTACAAATCTAATATCTAGTATTAGCTTCAACAAACTACTGTATAGCTAGTGGACTTTAGAATAAATATATAATTATTGTAATACCTACCATAGACTATAAATTATGGACTTTGGACTATGGACTATATACCAATATTATAGTAGATTTTAAGACTAGTATCGTTACTATTAAGTCATAGACTATTATAGATTATAGCCATTATTAACCATAAACATTTATAGACCATTTTGACAATAAGATATAAATTGTAGATTATTATAGACATTGATTTAATACTACAATTAAGTTCATTATAAATTATAACTAATATAGACTATTATAGACTACTATAGACTATTATAGACTACTATAGACTATTATAGACTACTATAGACTATTATAGTATAGACCATATAGTAAAGACCATATAGTATAGACCATATAGTATAGACCATATAGTATAGACCATATAGTATAGACCATATAGTATAGACCATAATATCATAATATCATATAGTTGTTTATTCTATCAACCATTATATAGATCATAATAGCATACTATCGATTAATTTCCTATTAATAATATCTTAATCTCTTAATCTTAATATCTTAATTACAATGAAATATCTTATATATTAATACATTATCTACAAATACCTTAATATCACAATATGAATCCCATACTTAAGCGAAAATAAGAAAAAATGATATCCTTTTTATACTTCAGCAATACTAGGGCCATCCATTCCCCAAGTCGAACACCTCCATTTTCAGCTTAATTCACTATATTCCTCAGCCTGGAGATTATCTCCCACTGTGAATACCAAAAGGTGTCCCTGGTTTAAATCATTATAGCCCTAGGGTCCCAAAAAGCACCAACAAGAAATTCATGACCAAAATCCTAAGATAAAATTATTCCTCGAATTCATGATTATTGTCTATACCCTAAGACATAGTAGGATAATAGAATAGTAGGATAATATGATAATAGTAATATAGTATTATAGATAATAGTAAAGTAGATAATAGTATTATAGTATTATAGTATTATAGTATTATAGTATTATAGTATTATAGTAGTATAGTAGTATAGTATTATAGATAATAGATAATGGTGTAATGGTATAATAGTATTATAGTATTAGAGTATTATAGTATTATAGTAGTATAGTATTATAGATAATAGATAATGGTGTAATGGTATAATAGTATTATAGTATAGTAGGATAATAGTATAAAAGTATTATAGTATAATAATATAGTAGTATAATAGATAATAGTCCAATAGTATTGTAGGATAATAGTACAATAGTATAATAGTAAAATAGTATGATAGTACAGTAGGATAATAGTTAATAGTTAATAGATAATAGTAGTATAGTATTATAGATACTAGATAACAGTATCATAGATAATTATATTATAGATAATTATATTATAGTATAATATGATAACAGATAATGGTATAATAGTATTATAGTAGTATAGATAATAGTATTATAGTATTATAGTATTATAGTTTATTGAATTATAGTATAGTAGTATAATAGATAATAGATAATAGATCTCCAGATTTCTATAAATCTACGTATTTATATTGTTAATACTATTTATCTATAGTTTCATATGTTTCATTCTATATACTGTATTTCTATATTCTATATTCTTAAGTTCTAAAACCCTGATTTATATCTTCTACAATTTATGTTCTACATTTTCATATTACTATCTAACTATCTTTTTATATTTTATATCTCTGTACTTTATTATGTATATTCAATGTTCTATATTTTATACACTAAATTTCCAAGTATTCTATTCTTATATACTAGTATATATACTATAATCTATATACTATCTATACTATCTATACTATCTATACTATCTATACTATCTATACTATCTATACTATCTATACTATCTATATACTATACACTATACATAAACTATATAGTATATTACTTTTTTATGGTAATTACATCCTATAATTAATAGCATCTGCTATATCCACACTATATACATACTATATAGTCTATCAATATTTTATAGTATTGGTCTGGTTGAAGACTACGGCTAATTCAATGTCCTGCATATATTACTGTATTTCCATATATTACTATATTTCCACTTATTACTATATTTCCACTTATTACTATAATGGTAAATATAATTGTGCCACTAGTATAATCTTAATATTTTAGAGTAGCTTTAAAATAGAAAGTTACTGTCACAAATCATAAGTTTACATTATCAATAGTATGTATCTTATATTTGGATATCTATATAGTTAATTATGCTATCTTAATACCTTAATACCTTACTTATTATATTTTAGAGCTAGTGTACTTTAGTATACATTATACTTAAAAATAGTAAATAAATTGGAAAGTAAATACTATTATAAGGAGAATTTTAGATTAACAACTATACAATATTAACTATTAACTCTAGAATTTTGGAATTATTTGGAATTATGGAAATATAGTAGTTTAAATTATAAAAATATAGGAATGTAGAAATATAGGAGTTTATGTTTTAGAAAAATGGAATATGGAAATTGAAAGTATGAAAGATTACAAGTATGGAAATTTGAAAGTATAGAAAAACAGAAATGATAATGGAATTATGGAAAAATGAAAATACAGTAATATAAAGATAAGTATTTATGCACTTATAAAATGATAGAAAATAGTAGATAATACAATAGATAAAATAGTAGATAAAGTATATATAATAATAGATAATGTAGAAGCAGAATTAGTGAATATTGAAAGATAATTAGGAAATAGAAAATACAGAATTATAGAATGATGGAATTATGGAAATACAGACTTATGAATTTATGAAATTTATGATATTCTAAAACTATAGAATCTAAAACTATAGAATTATATATAAGTATGGAAATCTAAAAATAAGGGGATATGATGAGATAATATAGGATATGGAATTATAAAAATTTAAAAAGAAAAAAATGAAAATAGAAAAGTCGATTTAAATATAGGAGATATTGAAAGATGTTCATAAATAGAGATTGAATTATGGAAATATATTTATGGATTTATAGATTTAGAATTGAAGATATAGAATTATAAAGATATAGAAACATAAAAAATATATAGAAATGCTGAAATATAGATATCCAAAAAAGCAGAAATTTCTTAATATAATAATAAAAAAATTAAGAGGAATTTTAGAGAGGATAAGAATATGGATTTATACATTTATAAATTCATAATAATATATAGAATAATGGAAATTCGGGAAATGCAGGAAATTAGGGAATTGTAGAGAATTAGGGAGAATTAGGGAATTCTAGGAAATTATAGAAAATCATAAAAACAGAAATCCAATCATTTTTTTAATTTGACATTTTTTTTTTATTTTGTCATATTTCTTGTTTATAACTACAATTTTCACTTTTTCTCAAAATTGACATCCTCATCAATTAATTCCAAATACATCCCTCTACCTAAAATTTATAAAGCTACAAAAATCTAAATGCTTTCTATAAATTTAATGAAAACAATTAGAAAAAAATGGCTTTCACCAACTTATACTGTTTTAATCAAATGCACGTGCCTTTCTTAATGTTTGCACGTGCATATCACGTGGAATTCACACTTCGTACTTGAAGCACTTCTTATCACACACTCCACATTTTACTTAGAAATGCATTTGCTTATAATTTACTGACACACAGACGCCATACAAGGTTACAATATGTACTTCTACATTTGCATAAATTTTTCTTGATCTTCAAAAGGATACATTTTCTGTTAGTTTGCACGTGCGACGCACTTGCATATTAACCACAAAAAACGTGCAAACTGTACTTCTTTCACGTGCGTTTACAGATAATAAGCTACTACAGCACATACGCTTCTTGCTAAAATGTCAGCAATTGCGTTGCAATTTTGACTTTAAGCAGGTACGTGCGCTGTATCGCAAGCACTTTGAAAATCACTGCTTGCATTCTTGCTACAACATGTACATGTTCTAACAGAATGTGCCAATTAGCGTTGCATACACCTCTTTCCACACGTGCTTCAGGCTGGTCCATCACGTGTATTTCACGTTCGTCTACTTATCTATGTATGTGCACCACGTATGAAACTATACGAGATATACACTTGCATCTGCATGCAAGCATGTTCGCTAGTAGATCCTTAGTATGCAAGGAAGTAATAACGTATGGAAATTGTTATGCGGCTGTGAACCAAGCCTCGACGAAAATAAATGTAAGCAAGGCTCCCAATTGGCAACGCTAATCACTGTAGGCAAACATTCCACGTGATGCGGCGTGAAGGTATCTCTGACGCCGAAGGTTGAAGTATGTACCAACTCACGTGCATTCAAGCACGTGAAGCACGGTCCCGTGCGTTTTAATTAACCGTCGATCCCTGCAGAGTTTTGGAGATGCACGTGATACTTCGAATCCAGTCCCAGTAAGTGGTTTGTCATGTGCGTTAACGCACGTGACACAAATGGCTGTGCTTGTTAAGTAGGGGTCGATCCTGGAGATGTATAAGCTTGAAACTGTGCTTGTTACTGACATGGCAGTGTTGATCCGCGCACGAGACAAAAATGCACGTGAGACATCACGTGATGCACGTTTGGGATTACGCACCAAGAATTTGGCTTTACGGCGACAGCACGTGCGCGGGCGCACGTGATGCACATATATGCTATGCTGAAGTGGCATATGTTCTACTGATACGCCAATAATCAGGTCAAAACGTGCTTCAACGCACGTGGAAATACACACATAGCACTGCCTAGCAGTGCGTCAGGCCTCAAATGCTCGTGATGTACACGTGATGCAACTTTAAATGGCACGTGTCTAATGGCACGTGCTACATCTATGTGCAGAAACGCACAGCCGCATTGCCATACATTGCGTTTTGCCGTGTTAAACAGGTCACGTTTTGAGTCATGTGTTACCAAAAACGTGATATTTAGCACGTGCCGTTCACAGCACGTGGCTTTGATCATGTGAAGAGCACGAGAGTATCACGTGAAAGTCACGTATCTAGACTGTCACTGGCTCAATGTCAAACGGTATCACGTGCAATTCAGGTGACAAGCCTTAGAGAAGCACGTGCGTTGCACATGTCCTGCCAGCTTCTGCAAACATAACGTGGCTATTGCCATGGAAGGGTCACGAAACAGCAAGATGCACCTGTACACAAGATGATCTAGACACTCTACATTGCCAAACACTAACTTCTAATGTAGTGTAGGTGCAATGCTGGTTTATGGCATTTGAATGTTGCTCTGATCCGGATACTTTGAGCAAAGTAGCCACAGCACGTGCGTTTATGCACGTGATGCACAGAACTGTGCTTCTTAACTATGGGGCGATCTTTGATCTACACCCAGAGCATTGCCGAGCAGTGCACCAGGAGGAGTGATAACGTGATGCAACTCTAAACTGCACATGGGTTTACGCACGTGGTGCAGTTCTGTGCAGAAACGCACTGATATAGTGCCGAGCATTGCGTTTTGGCCGTGGTGAGGGGGGTCACGTTTTTGGATCATATGACCCCATACACGTGATCTGCATAACTTGCATCATGCAGCACGTGCTGCATATCACCTGAAAGTCATTTGACAGGCACCTGAAAGTCACGTATCTAGACTGGTGGTGAATAAACGTTAAAGATTATCACGTGCCAATCATATGACCTGTTGTACATAAACCACGTGATGCGGTGCTGTCTCTCTCCCAGAATTCCCAAATTTCGTATCGAAGGGGTGGATTTTCCGGGATCAGCAATGCATCTATGCGGATTGAATTAGGCGCCGTATGCTTAGAAGCAAAGAAGAATCCGTACATTCTTGCAGAAACATCAATTATTTAGAGAAACTTAATTTCCATGTCGCTTTGGTTAAGACATTTTTCAATATTATTTGATGTCTCAAGACATTTTATGACGGTGTCTTTTATCACGTGATCAACTAACATAATGAAACAACCAAGAATAATAGAAGCGTAAACTATAGTAAATCCAAAATCAATTTCTTTGGCTCAAAACAACAGTATCTGATTATGTCATGATATATGTAATTGTCATAAAACTTCTAATTAATATACTTATAGCATTAATCAAATCACGTGATCACATATATTTGCAACTTTAGATGAACTTGGATTCATGCTTACAAAACCGACATAGTAATCTAGATACCTATATCAATAATAGGAATATCAAAAGATATATAATTTTAACTCCTGTATACTTACTTAAATATTGCATTACCATGTTCTTGTATTGAAAACTATGTTACTATGTACAGAACACACTATATGCAGTTTATACTATACTCTATATACTATAATATTCTTTATCATAGTGGGATGTCTTTTTGTATGTGATGTAAAGCTTAATTCATTGCTTACACAATCTAGGCTAAGCTGGCTATTCTAATTCTTAATATAGTGCTATATAAATTAAACATTCATAAAGTATGGTAGTGCATATAAGACAGTAGTACACCACAATACTATAGAACATAGTATAATTCAGATTTATTCTCAATATATTATAGTTTATATAAATTCATCGTTTCATTATGTCTAACTGAAGTATACTTTAATGGTATACTCCTAATACTTAAGTGTATAGTATACTACTAATACTTAAGTGTATAGTATATTATACT
Organism: Osmozyma tolerans; assembly: GCA_030582955.1. Taxonomy (NCBI): domain Eukaryota; kingdom Fungi; phylum Ascomycota; class Pichiomycetes; order Serinales; family Metschnikowiaceae; genus Osmozyma; species Osmozyma tolerans. Next base: position 14,061 of record JAJMHH010000052.1, read on the forward strand.
GTTCCTATAGTATATGTATAGAAATATTGACAGTTTTGATATTTTGAAACACTACAGCTTTACACTGGACATGTCAAAATCCCTATTATATTACTATTAATGGACTTTCATTCTTTGCACCCGTACATCTCTACATTATCCTGTATATAAACCAAAGCTCATGGTCAAAAGTGAGGCAAAACTGACAAAAAACGGTTCCAAAAAAGTGTACTTTTACGAATTTTATTTGAGCTAGAACGACTTAAGCTTTAAAATTGGTGAATAAAGGTGAAAGTATATGCAGGATTTGTCCTATTTTGTCCATTTTTAAAAACTCTTATTCCTTGGAATATAATACTCAAATTTGTCATTTTTTCAAAGAGGTACTGCTGTCGATTATGGAATTTTCCCTAATAAAATTAAAAAATGGTCAAAAATATGTGTATCTTTAAAGATTTTATCCGAACAACAATGTAATAAGGTTTAATATTGTAATAGTATGTTAAAAGTATATGCAGGCATTTATATCAATATACCATATTTCAATAATTCTCTCTCTTTCAAATGTAAGTTGATTTTTCCATGGTGTACTGGTGCAATTTTGAACCATAGTGAAATTCTCACACAATAAATACAAAATGACAATTTCCCACAAAGACTCACAAATAGCCATTTACAGGTATTTTCAATAGTATGAGCTAATCTAGATTATATAAGCTCTTATATAAAAATCTTTTGCAAATCAATCTTTATAGAAATTATTCTAATTCTTTCACTTCCTATATACAGGAATATTCTATATATAGTCCATATTCAAATTTTGTAGCCTACTATATCTTCTAATTGTATTTAGTAGTTATGTTCAGTACCACAATATCTCTATGTTTAACGGTTTGGACTCCATCCTTGATATAGGTTCGAGTTACACTACTATTTAAGGAATAATTAATAGTACTGCATATAGTACACAACTTTTATACTACAATTCTAACAAAGCATTTTATAAGTCAAAAAGAGTTTTACTACTCGAAAGCCCTAAATCCTCTCGTATACCTTAGTATACCAGATTTGCATCAAAAAGTAGTAGCTTTGGGATATGGAGATATTAGATCCGTACACCAAATCAATATCCTGCATATACCCCATTCACTGATCAAAAGTGAGGTAAAACTGACAAGAATTTTTCAAAAAAAGTGCACTTTTTGGAATTTATTTTTGAACTGCGACAAAGTAACTTTTAAAAGTAGGACATTATGGTGACTTTCTGTGCAGGAATTTTTGCTATTATAGTAGTTGTTGATAACTCTTCTTTTATATAGAGAAATAGTTAAATATGTTGGCTTTTTCAAAGAGGTACTGGTGTCGATTATGAAATTTTCCATAGTAAAATTGAAAATTGATTCAAAAAAGTGCACTTTTGAAGATTTTAGCTGAACAACAACGTCTTAAGCTTTAAGATTATACTAGGATGGTAAAAGTCTATGCAGTATTTTATCCTATTATAGTAATTTTTGTATAGTCTTCTTCTTTAAAGAGTAATAGTTAATTATGGCAGTTTCTTTAGTGGTGTACGGGTGTATATATGGTCTATAGTTAACTGAATCCAAATATTCCAATAACAGTTTAAACACCCAAAGACCAAAGCAAGTATGCTGAATCAGACATTTTCAGGGTCCAAAAATCACCTGCTTTAGTTTTTATAAAATTTTAAACATCATTTTCCTAATTCTATGAGGTTATCTCTTCAATATTGGCATTATTTGATCGAACACTTTGTTTTATAGAATAGTACTAGTAAACGAAAGATCAAAGTTTAGTAATCTAAAGTTTCTGTACTCTATCTTAGTCTACTTTCACTAACTATATTGATTTAGGCTAAATTGACTGTATGCAGGAGTATCGTTATAAATCTACATTAAAGGCTTATTTCAAGAAACAAAGACTACCATTGTAATCCTGGTATCTCGAGGAATTATTAGATACTATATTTGTTGTACTCCCATTGATTTTGGCTCTTTTTGCTGAGGGGATGATTGTCCTGGGGTAAGCTGGTGTACGGGTGTTTATGATTATGTAATCAGATATATAGACATGTGGAAAGAAAGACACTAATATAGTAATATATTATTAAATCATTCAATTAGGCTTCTAAAAAGACCAGTGCATGCCATTATATACTATACTATACTATTATATTTCATTATTTTATACTCTATATGATTCTGATAGATACTATTTTATGTAATATAGCTTCTTAGCTGTTTCAAAATCTATATGTAGTAACATAAATTCAGTGACCTATAAATAACCTATATTTAAGAAGCTATCCGAATCTCTATTCGGTATCTTACATTCCATAATACAATATTCCCACTATTGAAGTATAGGAGTGCATATAATACTAACACTACAATACAACGACAAAGACAGCATTCTATGTTCAAAATGTAGTCAGATTTAGTACTAGTCTACTCTAGTATGTCTTGTTAAATCTAGTCTATTCAATAGTAGCATTAGTAAACTGGAAAGTTTGCACCCGTACACCAAAATTAACATCCTGTATATAAATCACCAGTTCTTGGTCAAAAGTGTGCTAAAACAGACAAAAATGGGTTCAAAAAAGTGTACTTTTACGGATTTTATCCTAAATAGGAAGAATCAGCTTTTTAAATTAAAGTTATATAGTAAATGTATATGCAGGATTTATTATAACAATTATAGATTCTAAAAAGACTCTTTATTTAGAATGTAATAGTGAAATTTGTCAATTTTTCAAAGAGGTACTGGTGTCGATTATGGAATTTTACATAGTAAAGTTGAAAATTGGTTCAAAAAAGTGCACTTTTAAAGATTTCAGCTGAACAACAACGTTTTCAGCTTTAAGATTATACTAGAATGGTGAACTTCTATGCAGTATTTTGTCTGGTTATATTAGATTTCAGCAACTCTCTTTCTTTAAAATATAATAGTCAAACACAAAGAATTTTCTATGGTGTACTGGTGTAGAATATGCTATTTCCCATAATAAAAGTGAAATTCCCATACAATTGTTAAACACAATAACCACACAACCACCCAAAGTAAATATTTTATTTCAGTGTGGTAAAATTCTGCTTATATACAGGTAAACGTTTTTCTGTTTAAATCTTGTATATAAGATATTTGATTCACTTCAATATCGTTTATCTGTCCATCTTAATGAGTTATTGTATAAAAAGCTGCAATCTAAGTAGATAATAGAGGACATTACATAGGATCTATTTTCTTACTTGTTGAAACAAATTCCCTTCAATATTAGCATGTAAAGGTCATATTGAAATCTATAGTCCTGCATATAATCAAAATTCTGTATACAACACTTTTCTTCATTTTCAAGGAACTAAAGCTATAGGGGCAGTGAGACCTGGTATGAGGGTTTTTGGGCAGCCAGAAATTTGGAAGTGGTGATAGTTGGTAAAATTTCTAACGTTTTGCTCAAATGACTTACCCCCAGATGGCCACCCCTAGGCGCGACATTGTCGTTCGCAGCCGCGACATTTCCCTACACCTATAATTCGGGATCTTGAAAATATGATGAAAAAGTTGCCCGCCATTATTTGAAGTTTAGTATCCTTAATATTTGTACCAGTCTACTATTCCATAGTAAGACTAACACTAGTAGACTAAAACTCCAGAATTATAAGTGCAATGTAATCTTTTACATCTATGGGGTTAAATCTTGCTCTAATATATACAGACCAGTACACCAGCCTGTATATAAATCTAAGTTCAAGGATAAAAGTGAGGCAAAACTGACAAAAATTGGTCCAAAAAAGTGTACTTTTACGAATTATTTTTGAATCAGACAGATTTAGCTTTTTACATTGTATTTATATAGTAAAGTTATATGCAGGAACCTTTGCTAATTTGGTAGTTTTTGATCACACTTTCTATTTAAAGAGAAATCGTTAAATATGCTGGTTTTTTGAAAGAGGTACGGGTGTCGATTATGGGATTTTACATAGTAAAATTGAAAAGTGGTTCAAAAAAGTGCACTTTTAAAGATTTCATCTGAACCACAACGAATTATGCCTGAAACTTAAAATAGTATAGTCAATTTCTGTGCATTACTTTATGCTAACATGTTAGATTCTTAGAAATCACCCTCTTTCCAATGATATAGCCAAATAAGCCACTTTTTCCTTGGTGTACTGGTGTAAATATAATATCTCCATAGGTAAATGAATTTCTCATATAAACACCACAAAAGTCTTCCAAATTAAGTAAACTATAGGTATTTTCAGGGTTAAGAAAACCCCTCCCTAAGCTTTATACAATTTTAATGATTTTTGTAGTAAAACAATCTACATAATAAACTTATTAGTCAATATTATATACAATTATGTTTTATACTTTTATATTGCAGTCTTTTGTAGTCTATATATTGTAATATAAATCATATAATCACGTGATCCAGAGATCTTAAGCATCTATAATTCTTTTTCCAACTTTTTACCTAAATAAGTTCTTATTTTGATAGTAATATATCCATTGAAAAATCAAATATTCCATATTTCTTAAATATATTCTATACTTTTCGTGAATTTTATATTATACTATTATATCTATAGCCTAAATTTATACTAACACTTTTCACTACCTATAAAGAAACAATTCAGTAACTAAATTCATTATAGTCTCATTTGGTATACTAGTATAAATATATTGTACTGCATATAACATACTACTAAAATACTACTACAATAATAGAATTATAGATCAATTTTACTACTTTTGAAAAGTAGACACTTGTAAACTCTAATACATCTAATATTGTATCTAATATTGTATCTAGTATTATACCTTATACTATGTTTCTTTGACTTGTATGGGGATGTTGTTGTGTATTGTATATAGTACCTTCTTTCTTTGTAGTATCTATGTGCAGAACATTTCAAAATCTATATAGTCTTCTAGGAAATAATCTATCTTTAAATTCAGATTTCGATTCGTAGCTTTTATATCACCTTAAACTATTGAAATTTCAAAAACCCGTACACCAACTAATCATCCTGTATATAATTAGCTAAGTTACGATAAAAAGTGAGTGAAAACTGACAAAAATGGTTCAAAAAAAGTGCACTTTTTGAGATTTTTTACGAACTAAGACGAATGTGCTCTTAAAATTGAGAAATTACGGTGGAATTCTGTGCAGGATTTTATACTATTATAATAAATTTTATAAATTCGTTTTCTTTAAAGAGAAATTGTTTAATATGTTGGTTTTTTCAAAGAGGTACTGGTGTCGATTATGGAATTTTACATAGTAAAACTGAAAATTGGTTCAAAAAAGTGCACTTTTGACGATTTCATCTGAACAATAACGAATTATGCCTGAAACTTAATATAGTATGGTCAATCTCTGTGCATTATTTTTTGCTATAATGTTAGATTTTAGAAATTTTTTGTCTTTAAAGAGTAATAGTTAATTACGTCACTTATTCCATGGTGTACGGGTGTAAATATGGTCCATAGTTAACTAATCCATACAACAACACAGATTAAACACACAAAGACTAAGGTAAGTACACTAACCTTGTGTAAGAGGCTAATTTAGTCCTTTCAAATTTTCGAACATCATTTTCCTGATTCTATGAAGTTATCTCTTCAATATTGGCATTATTGATCGTAATCTTTGTATCTTAGAATGATACTTATAGAAGATGAAACAAAGTTGAATATTTCAATCTTTCTGTACTTTATTTTAGTCTACTTTCACTAACTATATTGATTTAGGCTAAAACTGTCTATATGCAGGATAATTGTTATAAATCTACATTAAAGGATTATTTCATTAAATGAAGACTACCATTGTACTCCTAGTATCTCGAGGAATCATCAGATACTAACATTATTGTACTCCCATTGATTTAGGTTCTTTTTGCTGAGGGGATGATTGCCCTGGGGTAAGCTGGTGTACGGGTGTCGTTCGATTATGTAATCAGACTTTATAGACATGTGGAATTAAAGACAATGATGTAATATAGTATTTGAATCATTCCGCTATAGATACCGTTACCTACTATACTATACGATTCTATAAACAGCATTAATGTAAATAACTGACAAATTGCCCTTGATATAAAAAATGACTCTACAATTTGAGTAAGCTTTTCTATAGTTAATGACCATTATGGTTAATAAATAATATCCAAACTCGTAAAGCATTTCTTGTTTTGCTATATATTGGAAATCATCGTACCATTCCCAAAATGGTATTATTCGTTGGCGTTGCTTATGTAGTATCTGGAGGTTATGAATTGATTATGTAATCTGATTATAGCACTGATTATGTAATCATATATTGACATAATAATTGATTATGTAATGGATTATGTAATCATAGTTTATTAATTTCATTTGGCGTACATTTATATACAAATATACATTGCATTCACTGCCGCTATAAACAATTATGTAATATAAATTCAGTCCTGTAATCCATATTCAATTCCTTGATTATGTAATCACATACACTCTGATTACATAATCAGAACTAACCAGAAATCTACTGTACCATATCTAAAACCAAGACAAATATAGTATATTAACATATTACTTATACAATAATAAGTTGATATACTAATTCATATACTTTCCTAAAATTAGACAAAAATCAGTAGATAACAAAAATACTATATATTGAAGACTTTGAAGTAGAATTCTTTAATCCATTGCAGTATCAATTTTTGATAAATTGTATTTATATATACTTTATAGTCTGATTTATAGTGAAACATAGATTGAAATCTACATAAAAACATAACAAAAGTATTACTTTTCAAATTGCAATATTAGAGTACTACAAATGATTACGTAATCAGATGATTATAAAAGAGAAATAATGCCAAAAATCACCCATTAGCATACATCACTTTCAAATTAAAATCTATAATCTTATGATCAGAAATCCATTCCTGTATTTTTACAAAAGAAATCATCATTGATTATGTAATCAGCTCTATGGTTTACTCTCATCTCATTGATTATGTAATCAGCTCTATACACCATCATTGATTACATAAGCAATTACATAATCATTCACCATCGGTTCATTTGCGAACATGCCAATTGACATAAGCCAGTTAGCACGCCATGCTATGCACCGCTCATCTCCAAATGACAAAACCTATTGGTATATCCCCAAATCAGGGACAAACTTATATCTTAGCGTACTGCATATAAAGATTTTGAAAAACCGTTCAAAATACCACCAAAATCCAGGAAGTGTAGAGCAGAGCATTGCGTACTGATACTAGCTGCTGTGGACTCAGCCGGGGCCCATAGTTTGGCAGTTGCACTGTAAGCGTTAGTAGGTTCAAATGATACTGCATATAAGTAATACTAAAATGTATATGTATAGTATATACTTAGTAAAATATACTACTTTTCATTAGATAAGAGAGAATTACTTTTAAAGTATTAAAAGTATCATATACTCATGAATTGTGAAATGTAGATTTTCCACTTCTAACTTGGCTATATTCATTTTCATATACATCAATATCCAAATATTATTAATATACATTTATGAATCATTTTATAAATCTAGAATTTTCATGATAATTTTGATTACTGAATTCACCATTAATACTTTGCATAGTAGTATAGTATAGTAGTATAGTATAGTAATATAGTATAGTAGTATAAAAGTATACTGCATATAGTATAGTATAGTAGTATACTATATATGTAAAAAAGTATAGTATATATTACTTTATCATCGTATACTATTACAGTATTAATATAATGTAATTCAGTATAATTCTCTAATATTATTGTCTATATTTCATGCCCATTACAAGATGGAGACCACTACCATATTCCTTGTTGTGCTTACATAATCAACACACCCGTACACCAGCTCTCCCCAGGACAATCATGCCCTGAGCAAAAAGAGCTAGACTTCAAGAGAACATCATATAACTAAAATCATCTAAACTCTGAGGTTCTCAGGATTTTTCCAATGGCTTTATGTCTCCTCTCTACGAGATAATACTGAAAATACCATACTCTACGAAAATACATCGTACTGTATATAACATTTGTTTAGAATTTACACACGTGATAGAGGTCACGTGATTGTTTATTACGTGACTGTTTAAGTCGATACCACCCATCAAGTCCCCGGCAATTGCACCAGAGCAAGCTACATTCTAATCTAACATTTCAATAGGACAATAGTATCCAGTAAATTGACAAAATCCACTATATTGGTGTATAAAATTGGGCAGCGCACGCTCGCCACCGCACCGGAACAGCAAAATTAATAAAACCGTAAAAACAGTTAACTACACCTATTTCACCAAAATCAATCCATAATGTCACTTCCAAAATTGGCAGAAGAATTATATCAGCTTTTTGATAAATCGCAATATGCAGAATGTCAACGTCTTCTTCCTGCAGTTAAACTTGAATTAATCAAGCATAATTTACTTGTTCCGCTGGTGGCGAATACTGGAAATTTAGATCAAATCAATGATTTGAAAATCGCCGAAAGAATCTTGGAAATTGGTGCTTTATCTGCTTTACTCACCAATGATAATGGCGCCTTTGAAAGATTCTTCGCCTCTTTGGCTCCATTTTACGGTTCTCGTAAACTTCATGCTCAACCAGAAATCAACACCGACACAACCAAGATTATTTCATTGAATTTGGTTTATTTGCTTTCACAAGGACTTATTAGCGATTTCCACGTTCATTTGGAGACTATATTCAATTCGCCACAGTACAATATTGAAAAGGACAAGTATTTGGCTTTTCCAGTTCTTTTGGAACGGAATTTGATGGAAGGAAACTATATCAAGATCTGGAAATTGTTACAGAACGAAGAAGCCTTGCCTTGTGGTGAATACCGTCATTTCACTGCCACTTTGATCAATACTTTGCGTCATGAAATTGCAAAGTCTATTGAACACACTAACGATTGCATTCCTGTTTCCAACTGCAAGACATTGTTGTATTTCCCACAAGAATCCAGCAACAAAGCTTTTGAGGAGGCTTTAAGAACTGACTTGGACGTTTCGTCATGGGTGTTCCACGATGACGTCATCTACTTCAACAACGGCCGTGCCAATGCTGCTGTGGCTCAAGATAATGGTGCCATTATTGCCAACGTGTTGAACTACGCCGACCAGATCGAGTCTATCGTGTGATTTACTGGTTTCATCAATGGCTTCATCAATCTTCATCATTGGCTTCATCACTGACTTCATCATTGGCTTCATCACTGACTTCATCATTGGCTTCATCACTGACTTCATCAGCGACTTCGTCACTGACTCATCACTCCAACGAGTCATAGAAGCTCTTATATGCCATATCAAGGTCAGAAAGAAACACCTCAATATCTTCAGAAGACAATGCTTCTGAATCACTCAAATTATTGAGACGAATAAGCCAGCTCACAAGCTTGGATTTCCCAGCAAATTCCACCGGTTTGGCTGTTCCGCCATTTTCTCGGGAAACCAAGTCGTTGAGGCTAATGACCAAATTGCTTAACAATGGATGAAGCTGCAGCTTTGTTTTATAATTTAGTTTCAACGCATCCATAATTGTGATGAAATTGCCCGTTGCCTCTGCCACTAACCGAGCCAGAGCCTGGCTTCGATTGCCCTCTTCGTGACTGGCGGAATCTGTAGATTTCTCCACCACTTTGTGCATATGAGTAATGGTGGTGGGGATGCCGGAAATAAGCCGATCTATGGCCAAAGGAGCATTAACCCCGAGGTCTTCACTAAGCACAGAAAGAAAGTTCTTGTGGTCTTCGGATAATCCCGGTAGGATCTCTTTGGTTGCGGCTTTATGAGCAGCAGTTTTTCCGAGTGACGTCATAAGCGTGTTATATTGGTTAATTAGCCGCATAACCGTTGAAGTATATTTTTCCTTATCTGTGACGTAATCTTTTAAGAAGGAATTTTCCATCATTTCTAATGTCGTAACAATGGAGTATATCTCAGCTAATGTCTCGTAGACGGATTTATGGATTGGAGTGAGAAAAAGAGAAGATCTTGGCATTTCTTCATAAAACCTGGTGTTTGGGTTTTTTGCTGCATTGGATGGTGTATATGAAGACGTTGATGTTGGGGCGTAAGCTGGAAGACTCATTCTGAGGATTGAGTTGGTTATGGAGTTATGAGGAGTTGATCAGGATATCTTATGTACAGGATATAGAATTATGCAGTACGTCACAATGTGCAGTATGATCCTACATGCAGTACTGTGGGGACATGCGCGGTATAAATATGGCAAAATCCTGATTTCGTAATTCCCCAGATTTTTTATGGTTCCTCTTTTAGGAAAAACAGCGCTTGTTACTGGCGGCTCGGCGGGTCTTGGAGCGGCAATTGTTAAGCAATTGGCACGTGAAGGCGTGGATATTGTCATTAATTATAACAATTCCAAAGAAAGAGCTGAAACATTTGCCGAGGAAATCCGAAACGAATTTGAAACACGGGTTTTCGTAATTCAGGCTAATGTTTTTGGTGGCAAAGAATGTCTTGAACAGCTTGTGGAGAAATCAGTGGAATTGTTAGGAAAACTCGATATTGTCATTTCCAATGCTGGATGGACGAAAATTGTTCCTTATGATGATTTGGATTCATTAGATGATGAACTTTGGGATGGAGTTTTTGGAGCCAATATTAAGACTCACTTCTTTCTTTACCGTGCAGCAAAGAAACACTTGGAAAAGAATCCCGACGGTGGGGTTTTCCTTGTATCAGCGTCAGTTGCCGGAAGAATGGTGTACGGGTCTAGTATTCCATATGCGGTAAGTAAAGCCGGATTAATTCATTTGGTGAAAATGCTTGCCAAATCACAAGGAAACAAGGTACGAATCCATGCTGTTTGTCCTGGTCTTTTACTCACCGAATGGGGTAAAAGATTCCCACCAGAAAAGATTGAAGCTTCTAAAAATGCCTCTCCAATTGGACAACTTCCAGATGTGGATGAAACTGCTGCACATTTTGTTTTTCTTAGCAAATTGGAGACCTCCACCGGTACCATAGTGGGGCATGATGGAGGGATTTCCATCGATGCTTATTGATGCACCGAACCTTGGTTCTGGGCATGAGCTTCCACTATTCCATGTAACAAGCGGGGCAGGTGGATTCTGTGCATTATTCTATGCACCGAAGCGGGGCACTCCCATACCGTTCAGGAACATAACCCAAAGCAGACCAATCCCCCCGATTAACCGTGTATACACGAGGAGGAGAAGAAAAGCGATGCAAAATTGCAGCCATTTCATCAAGTTTAAAAGAATGAGCCAATTTATTGACATTTTCTCGGCCAAAGATTTCCTTGGCCATGATGCATTCTGTCTTGATCCAATTCAAAAGGTATGTGGAAGATTCTCGGTCGAACGGAGAAACCGTTATTGGGAAATGTAGTAGTAGATCTTTACCGTGGGAGATTTTGATTTTCCCAACGAGTTCATAACGTATGGAAAAAAGCTTTCCAGAATTGGTAAATCCTTGAGTATGAGTTATTGGGATCCCATCGGGTATTTTAGCCATATTTTTGTTCTTATGGAATGTAGCACTGGGATAATTGACTTCAAGAGAAGCCAAATCGGGATCCGGTCCCGGAGTGACGGAGAAAAGGGATAAGAAATCATTCTCAAAAGGGAAGGTGAAACCGAAATGATGAAGAATCCCATCAGAAGTGATTTGTTTCTCAAATTCCACCGTTTCACTTTTAAGTTTCAATTCCTTCTTCAATGGGAGTCCACTATCAAAACATTCGACGATTTCTTTGAGTTGTAACGTCATTTGCTTAAGTCGAAGATTCCGCTTTCTTTTGTCATGCAATGGATTCGTCAGAACCTTAATATCCACCGAACAATGGTCATTAGGTCCCAAAGAGGAAACTGGAACCGAAACATCAACAACAACCTGGTTATCAGAAGATTGGTGGCGTTCCACAACTGGTTCATTGAATTGCCGGTAAAGAGGCAAAGTATCATAAGTCTTAATAGCAATAGGGAACTTCTCCTCAAAGATAATCTCAGAATCTCGACTTGTGCCTCCGTGGAATCGTACAATGAGAAAATGCACCGTTGAAGCATTCCAATTTGGGTAAAAACCTCCACAAGAAACATCTCGGGGCAACGGAAGAAGAATTGGAAGATCTAATCCAAGTAATTCTTGATAAAATTTCCCCATTGGCGGTGCATAAATTGAAGAATCTCCGTAAACTTTCCATTCTTTAATTGCTTCATTCAGTCCAAGTTTTGATGACGTAATCATTCTTTGCTCTGTTCTTAGCTCAACAGCAACCAGTCGACACGTGAATGAAGAGTTTTTTGGTCGAATTTCAATGGTTGTATCTAGCCGGGGCTGATGTTAGTGATGGGGGATATTTCGGAAAAACATCGGAAAAACCTTTGCAAACATACTATCAGATGTGGAACCCCTGGAGCTCCTCGGATCGGACTGTGTCCGTCATTTCGTAGAGAAATGTTAATGGGACAATCTTGTTTCGGTGGTGACATGACGGCGTATATGTGGGGAATCGTCACCGTCATATATCCATCACGTGATGCCCCTATCCGTACTGCATATGCTATTGCTCTATGTGCAGTCCGGTAATAAAGTCCTGCAGATTATACCAAGGGAAGCACCGCCCACGGAACGGAGTAGTCGTCGAATTTGTCCCGATAGAAGTTCCTCGTCTCCACCGCAGACACAGATAGATTCGTCATTGCAAAGAAAAGTAGGGAAAGGTAGTTGCACGTGATCACATGATCACGTGACCATCCAATTATCGATACCGCTGTATAAATAACGATTTCGTCAAAGTAATGGGCACTGGAGATCCAGCGAAAGAGACCAAATGACGGAGCTGAGTATTTAATTAAGGAGGCCAAGTGACGGTGGTTGAGGTGTTGATCGAGGGATGCAGCTAAAAATAAGAAAATGGCGAAAATGGATAATGGATTTGGCGAAAATTCGGTGGTTTTGTCGGATTCCAAAGCAAATAACGTGTTCATAGAAAGACCGAGGTAATAGACGATCCCGATTAGGTAATGGGTCACGTGAATGGTAGAATTATTACCAAATTTGGTAATGGTGAATGATTCAATTGTTCTAATAGTTGCACGGGAAGTTAACATGGCCAAGACGACGTGATAGGGAGTGATTGGAGAGTCCAACAAGAATACCCATTGGGGCCAAGTGAATGCCATGTAAAGGACATAATAATGGGAGAACCAAGATTTTGGTACTCTAATTTTTGAGAAGGTTTCAATTAGGGAATCGATTTTGCCATTGGGGGGATTTTTCCGAACACCAGTAGTTTTTCCGTATTTCAAGAGGATATTGAATGAAGGAATTGCCTTAAATAAGAGGATATTAAGGGAAACTGCCGTTGAAACGACGGAAATCCAGATTCTGGGGTCCATTTTATGTTGTTATCAAATTTATTGAGATGTTGATATAGGCGAGTCACGTGATTTAAATAAAGGGGATAGGGACATGGATATAGGGGAGTGTATGGCGAAGGCGGCCTTTTAATTATGTTTTTGGATTATGGATTTTTGGATTGAATTATTTGGAGTTTTTGGATTTTTTTTTAAAAAAGAGAAAAAAAAAAAAAAAAAAAGAAAGAAAAAGGGGGGAAATCACCGGTTTATATAGTTGAGAACTCCGATTTGTGCATATTTGCAGCCTTTTCTGAAACATCCCTTTTCAATATAAAAAGCGAGCGATCGCACATTTACATTCTCTTTTTTTATAACTTTCTTATTCTTTATATTACCGTACCATCTATTATACATCTATCAGCGACCGAGATATTTAATCTCGATTGGTCTCATTAAATTGAAACCAATAAAAGCAAAAGCTGCACCCAACTCAAAACCAATATCACCACCATATTCACCAATTAATCTACCAATTGGTCCATGGTACCATTCTTGATCCATTCCGACAACAACACCAGCAATACCACAACAGAAGCCAAAAACTCCTGCAAGTCCATATGGATAAGCGGTTTTGTCATTGTAGCGGAGGTAATCAATGGCAAACATATTGCCCTTATTCCATATAAGATGCTGAGATAAACACATGGATTCATAAATGGCCAAATAATAGGCAATTAAGTTCATGAAATTGGACATGACAGAGGCAAATTTATAATAAGCAGGAATGCAAATTGCCAAGGTGACGAAATTGGCGGCAACGGTCCAACAAACTCTTGGAATCTTCATGGTATAAGAAGAAAAAGCTTGAGCAGACATGGCAATAGAGTACATGTTTGGAACGTTATTGGCCACAGTGGAAAGAGCAATAACCACACATAAAAACTGACCAAATCCATGCAAAGAATCTTTGACAAGAATGGCATAAACCAAACCACCAATTGCTTTTTCATCATAAAGTTTAGCCCAAGAAGGATCAGTTAAAGTGCCAGTGGCGCAAGCAGCACCTAAGATAATGGCGAAACAAAGGGGAATCATCAAACCAATCAAAATGCCGAAGAAGATTTTCACCAAATTGGCGTTTTTTGGTTGATAAACGGTATAATCAGAAGCATAAGTTGTCCAACCAGAAGCAAAACCGAAAATTGTACCACCGAAAGATAAGACATTACCAGCAGTTGTTTCACCACCAACGGTTGTACCAAAAGTGAAATTCTTGGACATTGCCATTCTAGCAATAATGGCAATGAAAACAACAAGGTTAGGGATCCATGACCATTTCTCATAAGCATGGATAACATTATAACCGAAAAAGGTAACGATGACTGTACACAAGACCAAGATCAAACAACCAGCCCAAGGAGGACAAGCACCGTTATTGACGATATTGAGTAATTGAGCAGAAGCCATGATATTGACAGCACCCCAACCGATACAAGCAATCAAGTTGATAAAAGCAAAGATTCTCATACCATAATCACCCAAAAAGAATCTGGTTAACACCATTTGTCTAAGACCAAGTCTTACACCAAAGATGGAGAAATACGCCACAGGAAGGGCGCCCAAAAGGGAAAAGAAAAAGATAACCATCACACATTGAAAGAAGGATAAATGGAAAACAGTGACACCAAGAGCACCTAAAGAAAAGGAAGCAATGACCATATTAGCAGAGAACCACATTGAAGCGGCGTTTAAAAGAGAATCATCAGTTTTCTCTTCTTCGGTGACTAAATCAATACCTTTTGTTTCGGCGTTGATTTTGGAGGCGATTTTATCAATCCATGATATTTTCGTTTCTCTAGCATCAGATGGTCCACTTTCTTCAAGGGATCTTTCATAAGAATCCACTGATGTTCTTTTTAGTCCAACGACTTTTTCTGGATCTTTTTCCGGGTCCATTTTGATTTGATTTGATTATGGATTACAGATTATGGATTATGGATTAGAATATGGAAGGATTATGAATCAAGGATTATAAAAGGATTATGGAATCAAGATTGTCATCAAGAAAACGGGAGATGCGATGGCTATATACCAGGCGAAAGCGCGGAAAAAAAAAAAAAAAAAAAAAAAAAAAAAAAAAAAAAAAAAAAAAAAAAAAAAAAAAAAAAAAAAAAAAAAAAAAAAAAAAAAAAAAAAGAAACGTTGCATAAAATTAAAGTCAAAGATAGACAGATATCACAATGATAACTGATACGAATTAACTATTTTTTTTTTTTTATTATTATTTTCATCTTTCCGTTTTTTCATTTTTTCATTTTTCCTTTTTTTTTTTTCTTCTTTTTTATTATCTTTTTCCAAATTCTCCTTTTTTTTTTACGCTTCATTGATTACTATAATTTTTCCACTTATTCCTGTCTTACAGAGTCAGCGAGGATCTGCCGCGGCAGGGGTGGTGACACTCGATGCCGTGTTATAATGGGTTATATGCAGGCCGATAAGAACCGGGCGTTTATCATTTAAAAAGGGATAATGCCATCTAATTTCCTGGGGATAAAAGGAGATAATCTTCAAAAAACCCCTCTTTTTTTTTTTTTATAATTATGTCGATTTTTTCGCTTGTGCTTTGAAGAATTTACTCCTTATGAATACGGCAAATCGGCCGCGCCGCGGCATGTTATCTCAAAATTGATTTGTCACGTGATCACCGACTTTAGGGTATTCTACAGAACATGGGAAGAATATTCAATATTGAGTTCCCGAATTGGAATGTGCAATTTTCGAATTAAGAGATCAAAGTTAAGAATTCTGGTTTTTGGTTCTTGGTCTTTGGTTCTGGATTCTTGGTCTTTAATCAGATGATACTTTGACTCCTCGCACTCTCCTTCCTTAATGGTGACACCCGTACACCACAAGAAATACGTTTTATATATAAAACGCCCATCTCGCCACCGTCACCTGCGCTACCGACGCTTAATTAAATGCAAGAGAATTAGTGACTCGTAACTATTAACTCATGCATAGGTGCACGGGTTTTTCGTATGGTGGATTTTTTAGTTTTTTGGGGGTTAATTATATATTCGGAGTTTCCTCGGAGAAACCGAGGCAAACCCTCGGTATGTAAGTTTGGGATTAGACAATGGGCTGTGGCGATATAGTGAGCGATATTGCGACAGCGATATCGCGACATTGCGACATTGCGACAACGACATTGGACATGTCCCGACATTGGACATGTCGCGACATTGGACATTGGACATTGTGACAACGACATTACCACCGACAGCGACATAGACATTAATACGACATTCGATGTCTACGACATCGAATTTATCTACACCTATTAAAAGACCAGCAAGTCAAAGACTTCATAAAAATACACATGCGCTGCACAGTAATAGACAAGGAAAGAAACAAAATAAGTGAAAAGAAAATGTAAGGAACGGATGCAGATGAAACTTTTTAATAGCATCATGGTCTTTTCTCGATACTAGCAGGCGTTTAGAGTCAATGTTTCAACGGAAACAAGCGTGCGACAAGGACAAGGTTGAAACAGGAGTGTAACGGGGATGTAACAGGGCTGAAACAATGACATATGGCTGAAACAGGGCTGAAACAGGGTTGAAACGATGAAACAAAGATGAAACACTTTGAGTTGACTCACCCGAAGGGTGAGTCAACTAGTTCTTATTACCAAAGTGAATACCCAATACCAAGGCCAACACAATGGCGATAATAAGCAAAATAGCAAGACACCACCACTTTTTCTTGCGGAAAGCACGAGCAGAAACAACGGCTTTTTGTGTATGACCAACACCCTGTTCAATATCATGCTGAGCAGTATTTACCTGTTCTTCAATTTGTTGAATCGGCTGGTCTTGTTCCACCACTAGTTCCTCCATATCATGGAACAACTGAGTCAACTCAGCCATAGTCTTTTCCAACTTCAACAACTCACGATGACGCGTCTGTACCTCGTTCAACACGGTACGAGCTTCGCCACGACGGTTAGATTGCATCAAGGCTTGCTGGAAGATTTGTTGATTTGAGGAACCATCCTCAACTACCGCCTGGATTTCCTCTTCAGTAGCATCAGGTTTAACAATGCGGTACTGTCTTTCCGCCTGAACCTTGGTTTGTTCTCTGTTGTTGGATTCGGTCAACCTGTACCGCTGGATGAGTTCCAAGAACTTGTTTCTGGCCAGTTCTGCTTGATCAATCTTCTGTGGGTTTCTCAGTTGGGCCGCCTGGGTTTGGACATTCTTGATTCTCAGTCTGAGATCATTCTGTAACGACAGAGCTTCGGTAATCAAGGCGTCGATTTGCTTAGATGAATATTCTGTATCTTCTTCGTTAAGATCCAATTCTTGGATATAATTTCTTTGTTTGTTCAGAATCAACTCCACTAAATCTCCATAGTTATCTAAATGTGTATGGATATCTTGAATTTCATTCATAAACGCCACGAAATCATCTTCTCCGCCTCCTCCTGATGCTCCACTTGCTCCATATTTAATACTGCTCATTTCATATTGACTTCCATTGTTATTATAGTAAGGATTGCTCATGGCGATTTATTCGCCAATTTGGTTTCTTTATTAAAAAAAAGGATATTCTTAATATTTCCTAAAATCTTTTTATTCTTTTCTTCAGGGCAAAATTCCCCGTTTCGCCTTTTTTGTTTTTTTGGTTGTTTTCACTAAAGAATGTTGGCGTGAAATGTTTCTATTTTTTTTTTTTTTTGGTTTTTTTTTTTTTTTGCCTTTTTCGACTACCGTACCTCCCTCACTATGTTGTTCGTCGTAACTCGTGAATAGTGGCGATGTCTTTCCTGCATATAATGTCCCGTCTATCCCGTCTATATCTATATCATCTTCTATTATTGTATTCTCTATCGTGTCACCGAATGCCCTATCTATTTTTATCACCGTAGCACAAATCGGCCCAAATCGAAAGTAATACACCAGTAAATGTGCTCGTATAAATTGGTCACGTGTTTACTCTCTTACGGTCACGTGCGTCACACACAGATGGCACGTGCATAACACGTGCATAACACGTGCAATTCACGCCTTGAATCCCCCTCATGCAGGCAAATCTTAATCGCGTCCATGAAATTCTCCGGTGATTATTTTCTCACTTTTGGCGTTTACCCGCCGTACAAGTCGGTCATGACCTTTCTATTCACGGAAACTCTTCGGAAATGAAAACAAAAATACACCTTTTGAGTTATTTATACTTTCTTGTGAAAACATCAGTACACCAAGTTCACCCACCCATATTCTCCCTCCACATCAAATCAACATAAGAACATATCGCTGCATCCTCTGGCTACTTATTCTACTGCTTCCCTTCAACTCATGATTTGTTGAACTACCCAATTAGATGTACTGCATATGTAGCTTTCTCACGTGATAAATGTCGGATCGACACGTGCATGACACGTGCTCACGTTTAGCTACGCACGTGCACATTGCCTGTAAATCTTTCAGAAGGCTTCTTAAACCACTTTTCTCCCCTATCCCCTAGCTTGACCTTACAGAATGTACTTAATCTCAGCATATAGGCGCTGCCTCGAGAATTTACCCAAATTGTTACCCCAAACTACCCCAATTATATGTACTGCATATACGATGTTGGCGTTTTCAGATATACATACTGCTTACGATCTGAGATAGCAAGAGGCACTTGCGTTGATTATAAAATATACAGAACACGATGTTAATATTACTTGTATTTATCTGTAGATCTTTCTCTATCTTCGGGCTTTTTAGCCAGATCCGTCTTTAACTAAATGTACTGCATACTCGCATGCAAACTACAAGTGTACCGCAAGTGCAATGCATGTGCATTATATTTAAAAACGACACGTGCAAACGGCACGTGCCTTGCACGTGCTTGTATCAACACTTCAATCACCACTCCACCAACTCCATAGCATGAGCAGTGGACACAAAGCCGCCGCCACAAACGGCCATTTCAGTGCCGTTAATGTGCTAGTTCTTCTTGCGTCTCTCGGGTATCTCGTCTATATGGGAATCTCTGCTCTGAAGCGTTTTTTTCTTGTTCCACCGCTGAAATGGAAAGAAAAAGTGTATCGAGCCGTTGAAAGCGATAAAACGATGATTTTGGCCACCGGATACAAACGATCAAGTTATCGAAGGCGGCTTATTTGTGCTAGTACGTGTCCCGGATTCTACACGAACTTCTCCGATAACAAAATCCGGATTCTGCCTTCAGATAAGCTTCACAAGGAGGAATTCATGGAAAGAACGAGTTTCCGCCACCCACAGGATCCCAAGCGGCCAGTTCTCTACGGGTTTTTCCATCCCTATGCTAATAATGGCGGCGGTGGCGAAAAGGTCTTGTGGAACGCCGTGGCTAGTACATTATCTGGTAAAGATAACAATATCGCCATCATTTACACCACCAATACCGACGCTTCACCATCGGATATCGTCAATAAAGCCGCTACGAAATTTAATGTGGTCGGATTGGCGGAAGAACGTATTGTTTTCATATATCTTACCCGATTTGGAAGGTGGATAGACGCGTCTCAATGGAAACACTTTACGCTAGTGGGACAGCTTCTCGGGTCGGCATTGTTGGCGACAGAGGCGTTGTGGGAGCTTTCTCCGGACGTCTGGATCGATACTATGGGCCTTCCAGGTTCGTACTGGCCAGTTTCTATGTTGTTGCACGTGCCCATCATGGCTTATGTGCACTACCCGATTATTCAAGAGGATATGTTTAACAAATTGAAGGTTGGACGGATCTCCGAGGTTGTTTCCGTGGTATGGAATCCTCTGTTGGCACGTGACGCGTTCAAATTCTGTTACTGGTCGGTTTTATACACATTTTACCGGTATCTTGGCCGGTGTGTGGATGTGATTTTTGCCAATGGCACGTGGACTTGCAACCATTTAAAGAGAGTTTGGGCTTTGGATAATGTGGAGGTTGTTTATCCGCCTTGTTCTGTGGAGAAACTTACGGAAAAGAGGACTAGTTCTCCGAGAGAGGAAACTTTGCTTTATATTGCCCAATTCCGCCCGGAAAAACGTCACCTTGACATTTTACGTGGTTACAGAGATTTTATAACTCAAGATGAAGTCAAGGATATAGTGGTTCCCAAATTGGTATTCCTTGGTTCATGCAGGACAGTTGATGATTCCGGAACACTCAATCTTTTGCAGTCAGAAACAAAGAAAATGGGTCTTGGCGATCACGTGACCTTCATAGTGGACTGTTCATTTGATGAGGTGAAACGGCAGCTTTCATTAGCCAAATTTGGAGTTAACGCTATGTGGAACGAACATTTCGGAATCGGAGTTGTGGAATACATGTCCGCTGGAGTTATTCCGATCGTTCATGCATCTGCAGGACCGTTGCTTGACATTTTGAAGACGGAAAAAGTGGCAGAATCTTGGTATAACGAAGTGGGGTTCTTCTTTAAGTGTTTGGACGACCCGGATTTCTCCGGGTCCCCGGACGATTCCGGAAACTTGGTTTTTCCGTCCGGTTCATACCCGGATTTCGCCGGGTTATTACATCGGCTTTACGTGGAAAATACTGATATGGTGACGGAACTGGTTTTGGCAGAGATGAGGGAAAAGGGCCAAAAGTTGATGCTCGACCGGTTTTCTGATTCCATCTTTGCTACAAGGTGGGAACGCGCTATGGAGATTTGTGCTAAGTTGGATAGCCAGAAACGGGGGAAGGATAAGGTGGAGAGGGTGTACTAATCCCCACGTGCAAGCACGTGGGGTGCACATGATCTTACCAGCATGTGTCACATGTCTGTCACGTGTGTTTGAATGCACGTGCTTGATGTTTAACTACCACGTGCTGCGCACGCGATGGTTCACGTGCCTTATGTCCAACCACCACGTGCTTCGCACGCGATGGCTCACGCAATGGTTCTCATCAACTCCAACCCCCACACCATGGACTTCCAACCGTCCGTTCATCAAGCAGCTGGCCACGACGGGTGTCTTGCCGCAGAGAATATCTTTGCAAAAGCCAGTACACCACAGGAAATTCAATTCTACTCGGAAACTATTGCTAGAATCCCGGATGATGACGTAATCAGCCAGGGTAATCATATTAGTCATTGGATGCCTACATTTATGGGAACATTAAGGCTTGGATGCAGGCAAGAAGAAGGGGCTACTACTATGGTGGCAGATTCAATTGAAGAAATTCAGAAAAAAGCATCTTTTACTCCAGCCGATGATAAAGAGTACATTGTTTTGAGCAATTTGTACTATGGATACAAACAGCCGAATATTTTGGATATTAAATTAGGGGCAGAACTTTGCGATGAAAATGTGAGTGATGAAAAACGGCGGAGACTTGACGAGGTCAGTCGGACGACGACTCTGGGGAGTTTGAACTTTCGGATTTGTGGCATGAGATTATATGAGGGTAACTCCGTTAACTCCGGTAACTCCGATATCTCCGGTAACTCCGAAGATCCATACAAAACAGTTGATGATTCTGGTTACGCTCAGTATAACAAATTCTATGGGCGGTCTCTTACAAAAGAGAATATTGGTACTGCATTTTGGAAATTTTTTGAACCAGCGGAGAATCCTACTATAAGAAAGCTCCTAGTGGAAAGATTTCTCCAGCGACTACAATTGCTCTATAATTGCTTACTTGATACGGAAATTCGGGTTTTCTCTGGTTCATTGCTCTTTGTCTACGAAAGTGACCCCATCGCTTGGAAAAAGGTCATTGAAGAACCTGGGTTATATGCAGGATTCGATCCAATTATCTATGAAGAAGAAATTGATTCCGACGACGATGAAAATAATGGTGATTCTGATCGAAAAGCCCCACTTAGCAGTCTTTCCATGATAGACTTTGCCCATGCACGGTATGCTGAAGGTGAAGGTCACGACGAAAATATCGTTCTAGGCGTGGAAAAACTCATGGCCATTTTCGAGGACATGATGAAATTATCATGATGAAAAGATTCAGCAATAATGCATTAAAGAATTCAGCAATTACAAGAGCTTGGTGATCTTGCCAATGGCAATAGTCACACCTTGGTCTCTCAAAGTGAAACGACCCAATTGCTGGTAATCGTTATAAGTCTCAGCACAAACAGGTTCAGGAGTTTCCAAAACAGCGATAATCTTCATACCCTTCTTAGCGAAAGCTGGGGCCTTCTTAGACTTTCTATTGGTGCCCTTCTCCAATTTATGCTTCAATTCCACAAAACGAACCTCCTCAATTGCAGTATGCAAATGCATAACACAAGAAAAGCCATTGGACAAAATGGATTTCAACTCCACAATGGCCACCTGGGCCTCAAACCGACTCACCGTTTTAACTGGGTTCTTTGGTGACGTCAAAACGTAGCCCTGGTTGATATCCTCTTCCTCGATTCCCTTGATCTTCATTCTGATTTGTTCACCACAGAAAGCAGCATCACATTCTTGCTCAGTTTCATTGAAAATGGCAACAACTTCAATGTTGGTTCTGTTAGGCATCATCAACAAATTCAGATTCTTCTTCACGTGACCTGATTCAACCTTGCCTTCAACGATTGTACCCATGTCCTTCATTTTTCCTGCAATTGGCAACATGAATGGAGCGTTGATAAGACGGTTAACGGTCTTCATGCCGTCCAAAAACTCCAAAAGGGAAGGTCCATCATACCATGGACACTCTTGCTTGTTCACACGATCCTTCAAACCAGCTCCGGTGTATCCAGAAACAGGCATAAACAAAATATCATCTTTTGCGTAGCCAATTCCTTTCAAAAATTGTGCAACCTTGGTAGTACAATCCTTGTAACGATCTTCAGACCAATTCACAGTAGGATCGTCCATTTTGTTCACCACAACAACAATCTTGTTAACACCTTGAGTCTTGGCCAAAAGAGCATGTTCTCTGGTTTGACCGCCTTTCTCAAACCCAGTTTCATATTCACCTTTTCTAGCGGAAATCACAAGAATACCAACATCGGCTTGAGAAGCTCCTCCAATCATCTCAGAAACATACATCTTGTGACCAGGAGCATCCAAAATAGTGTATCTTCTCTTTTCCGTCTCAAAGTAAGCTTTTCCAACTTCAATGGTCTTACCATCGGATCTTTCCTCCTTGTTGGTGTCCATAACCCAAGATAAGTACCATCCTTGTCTACCAGCATCCTTGGCTTCCTTCTCATACTTGTCCACGGTACGCTTATCAACAGCTCCCGTCATGTACAAGATATTACCACCCATGGTACTCTTACCGGCGTCCACGTGACCCATGAAAATGATAGACACGTGGTCTTTCCCGCCGAACATATCCTTAACCACTTCTTCGTCCACTTCTTCCTCTTGTTCTCTAGCGATCGAGTCTGAAGAAGCCACCGGGGTGGATTCTTTAGTGGACGAGTTACTCTTGGATCCGGAACCTTTGACTGCCATTTTTGCTGGTGTCATTTTTGGTGTAGATTCCTTTTCTGCTTTCTCCGTCTTTTCTGGCTTGGTCTCTTCCGTCTTAGTCTCCTTATCTTCGGCCTCTGGCTTGGCCTCAGTCTTAGTTTCTGACTTAGCGTCCGACTTCGCCTCTGCCTTAGGTTCATCCTTCTTCACAACAGTCACCTTCTTAGAGGCATTGGCCAACTTAATACCTCCAGAAGAAGCCAATTTCAATCCCTTCTTTGGCTTAGGAGCAGAGTTGAGTCCAGATTGTTGCTGCTTTTGGAAATCAGCTAAAGACATTCCCTGTGGCTGTGGTGGCTGTTGTGGCTCATACGCCTGGTATCCTTGGTATCCTTGATATCCCTGGTAACCGCCATTATAGTTGTTGTAATTCTTGTATCCGCCACGGTATCCTTGGTTACTTTGGTACTGGTTGTAGGAAGCGCCACCATATGGTTGCTGGTAGTTCTGGTACTGCTGGTATCCACCCTGTGGAACAAACGACTGGCTGTTTGGGTTGTACCCCAGGGCATTGTAATTTTGGTACTGGTTTTGGTATTGGTTTTGGTAACTTTGGTACTGGTTTTGGTAATTCTGGTACTGATTACCTTGTTGAGAACCTTGATCTCCAAGGTTACTCTGACCGAGATCCTCGGCCAATTTGTCCTGGTTGTATTGATCGTTAGACATTTGTGTTGATGGTAGAAAGTGAAGATTTTGCATTTGCTTTTTTTCTGAGAAGACCCACGTGACTAATTGGATGATGTTTTGATTATGTAATCACATCATATATGGATGAATATAAAAGCAGATTTTCAGATGAATTTGCCTGTAATCTTTGGATTTGTATAGTTATTGATTTGATTGATTCATTGATTTAATTGATTTAATTGATTTAATTGATTAAATTGATTTAATTGATTTCATTGATTTCATTGATTTCATTGATTTCATTGATTTCATTGATTTCATTGATTTCATTGATTTCATTGATTCCATTGATTCCAGTATCTATTTGGATAATCAGGTCATTTTAATTTCATAATTATTTTGGTTATTTGTTTAAATAAATGGTATTTCTTAGAAAAGAAAAGAATACAAAAAAGTAGGAAAATACTGGGGATTTACGATATTTATATGTTTTTGACGGTGGCGATCAAAACCGTGCCTGCGAAAGCTGCAAATTTCTCAAACAATATAAATACAGAATATCCGCATAAATAAGAATTTACAATTATTTACAATAAAAACTATAAAGAATTATGAATTTCCAAAATCTACAAAATATGATAAGAGTTTTGGTTTTTTAATAATTAGTCTATTTTTTCTTGGACTACAAAATAGTGATATATCCATATATCCATATATCCATATATCCATATATCCATATATCCATATATCCATATATCCATATATCCATATATCCATATATTCATAATATTCATAATATCCATAATATCAAATCATCCATACCATCCATAATATCCAAATATTAATAATATCCATAATATCTATATATCCAAATACCCAAATTCCATATCCATATCTATACCCAAAATCCAAATATCCAAACGTCCATTTAATCTATTCAAGAATATCAATCATATCATATCCAGTTATTATCCTTAATTCATTCATTCCCCAATTCTCCAACAATATATACAGTCCATTTAATTACTATCATCATTTCCCTTTCAGTCAGTCCAATAAGCTCATCCAAATTACCTCAATAATCCCATATAACCACCTTAATCTCTAAACCTCATATTGAGCAACCAGAAACTCCTCCATATTTCTATCCAACGGTCCTGCATATAATCATTATTCCAAATCCTCCAGAATAACTAAATATTCTCTTTCTGATGTAAAGAGTGACATCTATCAACGGATTAAAGAAATTCAACGGACTATCAATGTATAATCACGGAGATAGGAAAGGTTGGGGCAAAAGTGGAATATCACGTGACCCTCACGATTAACCCCCCAAAATTACCAAAATCGATAGATAACAGGAAAAAATAATCCCCAAAAACATGCCTCTTTTCAGTGATAAATCGATGACCTCAATAACGGTCAAAATCAACCAACTTTCTAAACCTCATAGAAATTCCGATCTTGAAGATGAATCAATTGAGTTATATCTTCAAGATTTAATTGATCTTATTGATCTCCAACCAGGGAATGGTCCAGTGGAGGCAGCTAGAGCGGTACGGAAAAATATCAAGTATGGAGAAACCATTGAGGTTCAATTACAGGCATTGAATCTTTTGGAGCTTCTTGTACTCAATTCTGGGCCGAAAATCGGATCTTCAATTGCTTCAGATGAAAAATTGGCCGATGTTTTAAAGGGTGTTTTAACTGGAACAGGGAAAACGGGCACAGGAAGTCTGTATGATAGACATGTTTATCAGAAAGTGAAGAATCTTGCAATTGGATGGAAATCGGAATTACGTGATTTAAAAGGCTACAGACATTTAGCATCATTATGGAGATATATACCTGGATCAAAAGGGAAGTCTCGTGGACATTCCAGACAAACAAGTTCTGCTTTTGATGATGAATTTGCCTATGATACTCCGTCTTCTCCTAAATCTCCTCCGAGATCTCCTCAACCACCAAGACCACCTAGAGAGCTTAAAAAGAGCCCTCCACCAAGACCAGTTCTGGCGTCTCCGTATAATATTGGACAAGAGAGTCCCAGGAAGGATAGAACAAAAAATTCAAAGCAAAAGGAGAAGTCAAAGAAGAAGTCAAGAAAAAGATCTAAGAATGGGGTTGTCTACGCTGATGAACAATATAAAATTCCTCAAATCAATTATGATGTGGAAGCACCCAAGATAAGAAATGTGTTGGCAGATTGTCAATCTCATACAGCAGCACTTCAAAATTGTCTTTTGCAACTTCGGGATGGACAAGATCCACTTGATGATGAAAAAACTTGTAAAGAATTTAACAAGTGCAAAAAAATCCGTCGGGCAGTTTTGAAATATTTACAGTTTGTTGGAGCAGGCGATGAGTCAGGGAAATCAGATAAAATCCGGAAATTGGATGAAGAATTCCTTGGATCATTGATTTTTGCAAATGAACTGTTGGTTTCTGTTTTTAAACAATATGATCGTGCTTGTGGATATACAGAAGAAGATCCCAGACCACAAGAAGAGGAATCAGATTCAGATGAATCTTATTATACCAGTGACCTGGAAGAGGAGGAGGAGGAACCAGAAGAAGAACCAGAACAAGAAGATTCTATAGAACTGAGATTGGAAGCTGTGGATATTCAAGAAGGAACATCTTCAAAATTACAACAAGCTCTAAGACAGCTGCCTCCATTGTCTGAAGCAGATTCAGAGAATCCTTTTGGTGATAGTCATGCCTTAGGACGGTGATTGGGACAGGAGAGTTGGTGACTACTGATTAAATAGTGAGACTGCTATCGTAAATGGTGAGACACTGCTGTCTTAAATAGTGAGACTCTGCTGTTTGAAATAGTGAGACTCTGCTGTCTTAAATGGTGACACTGCTGTTTAGAATAGTGAGACACTACTGTTTAGAGAAGTGGGAGACACTAGAATAGTGAGACACTGCTGTCTAGAATAGACACTACTGTTAAGAATAGTGGGAGACACTACAGTGGGTAATAATATCTTAAATTTATTGCTTTAAATGTGGAACCGGTGTTTTGGATAGTGGCAGACATGCATTAGATAGCGCTGTTTAGAATAGTGGGAGACGTGCCTTAGTATTGTTTAGAATAGTGGGAGACACTTTTTCAAATGGAAACACAATAGTGAGAGACACTGGAGGTACAGATAAATGTAAAGGTAAAAATATAGCACATAGATTATAAGATAAGATTTCAAATAATAGAGAATTTTTAGTGAAAATTGATGATATCAAATAATTTAACCTAAATGATTTTTGCAAAGTTGTTTTTGTTAAAATAATGATAAAGTTAATGATATTATGGATATTGTGAAGATATTGTAAATGAAAATCATATTGATAATAAAATTGAAAATATAAATCTGATAAGGAAAAAATGAAAATCTCGTGAATTTCTTATTTTACTATATGTATTTGCATCTACATAAATATTGATTTTATACTCTACTATTACTTCTATACTTCTACTATAACTTTCTATTATACTCTATTATACTATCATACTTAATATTCTGTATACTAATTGATATACTTTATGTTATAATCTAATGATATTGGTTTATTAATGTAATGGTGAATAATTACTGTATTCCATTTTAGTTCTAATTTAAGGATATTTACTTTTTTAGTATTACACTATATTCTACTTATATCTTTATTGGGAGACCCTCAAATAGTGGGAGACACTAGTGAGACTGCCGTAAAACGGACTGTCTAGAATAGTGGGAGACACTCTTAATGGTGGGAGATAGTATTTTACAGTGAAGACACTGCCTAGAATAGTGGGAGACGCTCATGATTAAAATAGTGGGAGACACTAATACTAGAGAATTTTATTACTTTAAATGGCACCAAAGTCCCAAGTAGCGTGAATTAGTAGTACTATAGAGAACGATGTAAAATAGTGGGATACAGTTGTTTAAGTAGATGGGGTACACTACTGTCTTGAATAGTGGGAGACACTATAGAGTAGTTTAATATAGTGGGAGACGCTAAACGATGATAATACTTGAATAAAGCTATGTAAAATAGTGGGAGACAAAATTCTATAGTAAAGGACTATCTTGAATAGTGGGAGACACAGGAGACTGACTCAAATGGTGGGATACACTCTATATGCAGCACAACACATACGATAGAAACCAATGTGGAGATGCGAAGGATAAATTCAATGGCAACACCAGATGGAAGAAGTTCGAAATACCGGCCACGATTCAGTGGGCCGGAGATTCCTGGAACAAATGAATTCCGATTATCGACTATATTAAGCAAGCACGTGACTCAAGAATATAATGATACCGTTGAAGCACTTTTAAATGTGAATAGCAAATATCAACAAGATTTACGCAAAGAAATCCGTCATTCACTTACAATTGAGCAGAAAATCCAAAATAAGAATATTCACGTTGCTAAAATGGCACAAAAGACGAAAAAGGAAGTTCATTCCCGAGCTCGAAAGCTTAATAAAGCAATTGATAATTCACAACCTTTAAATGATCAATTGGTGGAAATTCGTGATCGAGCAGTTAAAATATCAAGTGATTTTCATCGATTATTAGCTAGAGTTTATGAACGGTCGGGAAAATTGCCTGATCGGGAAAGGTATCCGAAGTTATACATGGCTTCAATTGAGGCGGAGCCTCAGGGGAAGTCAAACGTTGGTTCAGCTTTCGTGGCAATTGACGAACCAAATCTGGCTGAGCCAGAGTTGGTAAACTTATCTTCCGGCCAAAATCAGGCATTTTCTAAGGCAAATTCAGCAGAGCTGAATTTGGGCCAAGCTCTGAATTTGGACCAAGCCCTGAATTTGAATATAGCAGATCCGGCTTTGCCAAATTCGGCATATATGAAGCCAAATCCGGCTTCGCCAGATTCGGCTTCGGCTTCAGATTCGGAAATGACCCCCGCAGAATTCGAACAACTCATGGATCTAAACATCTCCAAATATAGAACCACCCAAGAACGACGGCAAAAAACCAAATCCGCTTTTAAAGGTCCATTGAAATTGCTATATTCATCAAAAGCTTTGGCTAATAGTGATATGATGAAACACAACGTGTTAGATGATTCTGGTACTGCACTTAAGAGTCCATTTGTTACAGCCAAATCATTAGCCACAGTTCTGCCGACGCCACAAACGTCGTTACATAAAAAACTTCGGATAAATGCAGTTCCGACTCAATATCGGAAGAGTCCATCACCATCATTGGTTTGTCGTGGAAGAGAAAGTGATGGAGGATCACCGGCAAAAGCAGCGTTGGCGCAAACATTATTCCGAAACGGGCAACTCGATGGGATATCCATTGACGACAACGCCATTGATGATAACGCCGTTGATACTATGGACGACGACATCGACATCGATCATGACCATTTCAGCAATATCGATGCCATTGTTAACGATTCCGACAGCTCCGATATCGACCATGAAGACCTTCTCATGAGAAGAGACCTAGTGGTGCAACAACAACGACAATCAACGCCAGATAACGAACGTGAAAAAATGATAAATCATTATAACAAAACTGAAAAACACGTTCCTGCACATAGAACGTTGCAACCAAAAGGATCTATTCTCCACATGAATGGCAAGAGAGCACCACCTATAAAACCAGATAAGCCACAGGAAAGCGTTTCTTATGATGATATTGCAGCTGCTCAATATCGAGCTAGTCCAAGAGCTTCATTTGTTAGTGGAGTAGCTGCCACAGGTAATATTGTTCAAGGAAGCAGCAAAAACATAGAAACTCCTTCAGCAACAGTGGGTCAATTGAAGCGGTTATTAACGTGACCATTGGATATCGATAAGATAATCATAGATATCTAAATTATCCATTGAAGTATCGATATAGATAACCATAGATATCTAAATTATCCATTGAGTTATCGATATAGATAATCCCATAATTTAGAACATCCAAACGTAAAA
Source organism: Osmozyma tolerans (assembly GCA_030582955.1). Lineage (NCBI taxonomy): Eukaryota > Fungi > Ascomycota > Pichiomycetes > Serinales > Metschnikowiaceae > Osmozyma > Osmozyma tolerans. The sequence goes on from JAJMHH010000052.1 coordinate 44,455, forward strand.
AGACCACAAGAAAACCATAGCAAATAATGCAAGCCACATCTTCCACGATATACCTGCACGCTGACTCATTACCACCATTCGGTTATAGGTATTCTTTAATGTAACTTTCCCCCTTTCAAAGTTGTTGGTCAAATCATCATTGATTTTCATGGATTTATTGATCTCTGTCCCCATCCGTACACCTAGATTCTTCAACATAGCCACTTTTTGTGACATTGAATCAACTTCTTCATCATTTTGTGATTCAAGGGATGAAAGAAATGCTTCATTATGCTTTGCTGAAACTGATGGTGCTTGTTCATATGGTGAAGTCACTCTAGAGGGTGTCTGCCCACGTGAGCGCAGTGGCGGTGGTGCAGAAAATAATTGAGTTCTTTCTCTAGTAGATCCTGTGTTGGAGTATTGATTATTCATTACGTAATCCATTTGTAGTTGGTTTTTTTGATCTTTATATCAACGCAAATGGTGCACGGGTGTATTTATACGTCGTATACATATATACATACATCGTCGTATATCTATATACATTGTATATACATCTATATATACGAATTTACTCTATATTGAATATCCTTTTGATATTACCAAATCATTTATATTTGCCACCATAGTATATACTCACTTATAACCTTGATTATGTAATCATGATTATATAATCAAAAGACAATGTAATCATGCTTATATAATCATGATATATAATCAAATAATGATGGTCAAGTCATATATACATAGACATATACATAGATACCCTACACAGATCTATATCATATCGTACATGTCATAGATTATTCCATGTCTTATACCTTATGTCATTCAAATATGGCTGATTATATTATGATTACGTAATCATATTACAACATCATACACAACATGCCTTACATCCGATATTCATTGAATCTAATTATGCATTCATAATTTGTACGTACTAAACCTCATCATAGCACCGTAGTATTTTATTAGGTATAATCAGATGGTTCAATGGATTGATTATGTAAGCATGATTATGTAATCATATCATATCAAATACACATTATACATTATGTATACATTATATACACATAATTTACACATTCTACGCATCATTCACATCATGCTCATCACATACTATAAGACCGTAGTATCATGTCGTCGGGCACTACAAGAATTGATTACGTAATCGTGATAGAACTTAAAAATATCACAATATCAAAATATCATATCATATTAGCTTATTTCATACATCCTCAAATGTATATTTAGCTACTCAATAAAACGTCTTATCATTCAATTTCACATTGATCATCAATTGATTGATCATCAATTGATTGATTATGTAATCGTTGATTATGTAATCAACATAATTTGAATGTCACTTGATATTGTAAACTGTTATGGTAAACAAGTTTTAGAAATTGATATCGAGTGTTATTAAGATTTAAATATCAGGTAAATCATATTTTATATCATCCATGTCACCATTGTATTCTTTGAACAATCGATATCCTTGGTGATTACATAATCAGTGATTACATAATCGTTATAAATTGATTATAGAATGTGATTAACATCAAAGTTTGATCAGTCTGGACACCTACATACAATTTACTTAGTTATTTGTTTCATATAATCGTATAATGTCTTGTGGTGTAACTGGTTCTTGATTACGTAATCAATGTAGATATCACAAGTCAAATACATCAATGTACCCACCGATTACGTAATCAAGAAAATTGATAATATAAGTATGGTATAATCTACGCAAAAGCCATTTGTACTGGTAGTTTCTGAGTTTGTTGATAAATGTACCTCGAGATTTATTATATTATGATTTTGTTTCATTATCATTTTCAATATACCTTTTTGTTCATTGATTACGTAATCAACAATATATTAAGAATAATCATCTAGAATGCTGGTATCCTTAATATGGAAAATATATTATCAACTGAGTATGATGATTTTTTCAAAATTGTTTTTGGCCAAAACGAAAAATACACTTCAAATATATAAATTGTAAAATTGAAAATCATCATATTAAGTATATTATTGATTATGTCATCTAAATTTGTATGGATATATTAAGTATTATATAAGTGATTACGTAATCCCATAATATGAAGGTAAATACAAATCAGCACATCAATTTGTTATAATTTATTGCCGAAATACGAAATCCTGAATTCCGATACTTTTTGCCACAGCTGCAAAAGTATTCCGTGTCTGCGACTGCATATACTTGCAACACCAAATTTGAAAATATATAAATATCAAGAAATCACCCTCTTTTTAACAAAAGAGACTGAAAAGACTCTTATACGTTATTTTGTAAGTGTTGATAATTTCTTGCCCAAAAGTGTCCGCCTTATCCTTGTATATTATCTTCACTATTGCTTCTTCGGATGTACTGATGTTCGTCGGATGTACTGATGTTTATATATCCCCTTAACGAAAGGCTACGTTTCCGAACTCACAAACGAAATACAACAGCGCCACCACGATACAATATTCAGAAAACTAGCCTCAATTCTTGTGTGCTCAACAAACTCACAATCTACTTATAGGGGTATGCTTTCTGTGCATTGTTTATATGCAGTCCGGTGGGTGCAAATAGCATAATTCACAAACACAAGCAGTATAAATTGTGGAATTCTTTACTGAGAAGACTTTGTACAAACCATCAACTCTTTTCTTTGATTTTGTGAATATTTGGGTTTACAATTGTGATGAAAACTTAAAGAGTTATAGTCTTCCAAAGCAGAATAACAATCTACAATACGCAAAGTTCTGCCTTAGTGACCACTAGCAGAGCAACAGTAATCCAAGAAGCACTTCTTGACCACTTAATTAACTCTCAAGTGATCTAATCCTTAGATTAACTTGAGAATTAACTCAATCTTTTGAGTACTACTCTAAATACTACTCAATCTTCTGAGTACCTACTCAATCCTGAGTTAAAACGTCTTTGAGCACAAACTCACTCTAGTACAGACTCCTAGTACAAATCCAATCCTAGTACAAACTCAACCTTAAAGCTCAACCTTAGTACAAACTACAATGTTTGAGAACAGCCCAATTGGGAATTGGGCAGATTGGCCGGCACCAATCTTTGATGAAAGTCCAATTGGTAGTTGGGCTGACTTACCAGCTCCAATCTTTGATGAAGTTCCAGTGCAATCATCCGCAGATGATACCATGATCGGATTGGACCTTCCTAAAAAGGATGTTCCTAGACAAGAGTGTCCTTCTACTAGGCAAGACCTTCCTAAAAAGGAAACCACCGGAAAAACAACGCAAAAGGAAAAACGTCAAAGAAAGAAGCAACGGAAAAATGATGCCAGAGCTGAACGTAAATCAAAGAAGCCGGTTAAGCAGAACTTTGGACTCTCTTCTGATGCTAAATGCAGGAGAGAAAGACAAAAGGAGGCAGACAGAAAGAAACGGTTTCCGAGGGCTTATGGGAGAAAGACCGAGGATAATGTTTCTGAAGCAAATTCCATTATTGATGAATTTAGACCTGAGACTCCAAGCACAAAAGTTTTGGATATTACTGAAAACTTTATTGATCTTGGGGAACCAGAGACTTATGTGCAGGATACTATTGAAATTCGGGCGACTGATTCTGAGGAGCCTGCCCAAAGCACTGATGGGCTGAAGGCTGTGGAGAAGCCATTGAATCATCCTGATGATCAGATTCAAGCTAGCGGATCAACAAAGCTTAACGGTAATGGATGGAAACCAGATTGTATGCAGTACTGGTCTATTATGGTTCCGACAAAATCACCTGAGGAGGAGATTGCCTCCATAATCGACGAGTTCAGACCTGTTGAGGAGACTCAACGCATTAGCGAATGCTGGAACCTCGACAATGGCGATCTTATTGATCTTGATGGAGAACCAGAACCAATGGTTTGTATGCAGTAGTGGAAAATTATGGGGTATAAATCATCAGAAGAGGAAGTTGCCGCCATTATTGACGAGTTCAGACCAAATGAAGATTTCTTAGGGCCTAGAGAGACATGGAATATGGATTATGATCTTATTGATCTTGGATATCGGGAAATTGGACCAGTGTCTTATATGCACTACTGGAGGAAACTTTTTACAATTATGGGGGTATTGGCAGAGTGGAATCCACGTGACGATAACTGGACATTTTCCCTTGATCTTTCCCAATTTGTGATTACGGTTGATTTTGGATATCTTGAGCCTAAATCTAAAAGAGCAAGAAGGCATCATAGAAAGAAGGAATCTCGAAAGAACCGAAAAGCAGCATGGAAAAGAAGAAGATCAACTGCTTGATTTATAGATATATTTCTATGATTATGTAATCGATTATGTAAGTGATTGTGTAAGTGATTACGTAATTAATTACGTAATCGGAATGAAGCAATAGAAGCAATAAACTATTGTGGCGCTTTCATGTAGTTTGCAAAATTCTAGAAACTCTTATTTATCTCAGGAACATTCTATTCCCTCTTATAAATTTTATATTCTATTCTATACCTTAGGTCTATAATCTATAGTAGTTATCTTTGATTACGTAATCACAAATAAAGATGACTATCAATTGTTTATTTTTATATTAAAAAACCAACTATCCACAGCTCAATCTGGTTTCTGGTCTTGAACTCTTCACAAAAATACATCAAATACTTATATCTCTCTGGTAAGTTTTCTGTCTTTTTAAAGTCTGATTACGTAATCAGAAATATAGTTCATAGAATATCCTTTTAGTAATTTCATAAAAGACCTCTACAAAGTACTTGGAATATTCCTTATGCTGCTTTTACTATTAAAAAGTTATTGACCTACTATAAGTCATCCATTCAAAGTATAATCTAGCTATCATTTACCTGGTGAATTGATTACGTAATCCTGTAAAATCATCAGTAAAATGTGAACTCATAAATTATATATTACTATGATTAGTCAATGAACTGGTTATTTATTATAACAGGGTTATATCATTGAACCATTATAAAACTTAAATTATTACTGTAAAATCATGTATCACTTAGCTATAGCACACGTTCTTAATATACAATCTTTGGAGTATAGATTACGTAATCATATACACTATGAAATACCATATCATTGACCTGTATATAAGCATTCAAATCCTTTGATTTAATTCCTATTTAACAACTATATAATTCAAATCAGGAGACAAAACACGGTACGATAGTTTTAAAAATGACCTAATGATGTTTTAGTATTGAATGTCAAAATCAGTATATCCATGATTTTGTGGTGTACGGATGTATATACCTGCCGGTTTAAACCTGAATTCCATGAAACTACGAATACCCGTAGCCCAATAAACCATCCCTTGCCATCTCTTAGTTACCGATATGTAAATCCCTGTGGTTAAACCAGAAATATATATAGCTTAATATTTGCTTACATAATCAGGACCCGTACACCAGCTTACCCCAGGACAATTATGCCCTCAGCAAAATGAGCTGCATCAAACGGTAGCACCATAATAATAGCACCATTTAAATCCTTACAGCTTCAGAAATCTTACCCTACCCTTAATATTTGCCCAAAAGCAATAAAATAAAACTTTTATAAAACGTCCTGCATATACCCCAATAACACCATAAACAGGATAAACTTAATAACTCAAGAGCCATTTGATAACGGAGATTGTCTCATCAACGGCTTCGTATACCACCAACGCCTTAGTGCCTTTGTTGTCTGTATCCCTTATACATTTATAGACAACAGTTTATATGCAGTACATTGATTTATCATCACCTGCACATACCATATTACTTATCAAGCACAAGTGCATCAAGTACAACTACATTAACTACAATGGAACAACCAAAATCACTAGAAAGAGTTCGTCACGTGATTCTTATATTATCAGGAAAAGGAGGAGTTGGTAAATCTTCAGTCACCACTCATACGGCGCTACTGCTAGCACTTCGAGGGTTTAGTGTTGGAATCTTGGATATTGATCTTACAGGACCATCTATGCCACGAATGTTAGGAGTGGAATCCAAACAAGTACATCAATCATCCGCTGGCTGGGTTCCTGTGACTGTATATGAAGCAGATTCGTCACGTGGACAAGGAAGAATTCAATTAATGTCGTTAGGATTTCTTCTTGGAGGACGAGGAAGTTCTGTTGTTTGGCGAGGACCTAAGAAGACCGCTATGATTCGACAATTTCTCCGTGATGTTGTATGGACGCTGTCGGAATCGGATCATTTGGACTATTTGCTCGTGGATACTCCGCCAGGAACATCAGATGAACATATTGCAATTGCAGAAGAATTACGATATGCTAATCCGGATGGAGCTATAGTGGTGACTACGCCACAGCAAGTGGCAACGGCGGACGTCAGAAAGGAGATTAACTTTTGTCATAAGGCAGCACTTCCAGTTCTAGGGGTGGTGGAGAATATGGCAGGGTTTGTTTGTCCGTTTTGTGCTGAATGTACTGATATCTTTCTGAGTGGAGGAGGGAAGACACTTTGTGATACGCTTGGACTTGCCTATTTGGGTAATATTCCTATTGATCCTTCTTTTGTTGATATGGTTGAGTGTCAATCTTCTGAAGCTCGTTTGATTGATGTTTGGAGGGAGAGTGCTCTAAGGGGGATTGTTGATGGGATTACCGATAAGTTAATGGCGACGAAGGAGCCATTAACAGCCATTAACACATCGACGGCGACGAAGGAGCCATCGATTTAGGATCAACTCGACAGAATCAACTCGACAGAATCAACTCGACAGAATCAACTCGACAGAATCAACTCGACAGAATCAAATCGACAGAATCGATATCGAATAAGTCGACATCGAATAAACGCATCGAATGAATCAACCCCAAAGAATCAACAGATCCTTCGTCGCCATCGATCAATCACAGGATGTTAATGGCCCCTTCATCCCCATCAACAAATCAATTATATCCTGTATAAAAGGCAAATCAGACAGAGGCAAACAAAGACGAAACAGAGGCAGAGAGGCAGAATAGTCGTCTCTAGCCGTAATATAGGACTTCATGGTGTTGGTTAACATATAATAAATGGTGATATCCTGCATATACTTTTTTCAACTATACATTTTGGACTCATATTTTCGTGGATCCATTCCATTTGATTTCAGTAGAATTTCGGTCAAGATCCGGGTGTAAGAGTGCCGGTGTGGCTGCTGTTTCGTATATATTGAGATTCTGGTGTTTGAAAAGAAGCATCAAGCGAGGTTCCGTGGTTAGTATTTGGGACTGGGAATGATTGATTGATTACGTAATCAACAATTTAACTTATAACATTGATTATATAATCAAGTCATCAACCTATAACACAGCATTGATTACGTAGTCAACAATTTAACTTATAACATTGATTACATAATCAACTCATCAACCTATAACACAGCATTGATTACATAATCAACTCATCAACCTATAACACAGCATTGATTACATAATCAATTCAACAACCTAACTTGTACCATTGATTACATAATAGTATTGTCTAAATTTATATATTCTTCCTTCTTTTGACCCGGCTGACTACCTTATTCAGTGGACTGCATATAGTCCAAGTGCCTAACTATGATGTTACGATTTAGTCACCAAATATACGTCCTGCATATAACAATACTGGGTTTGGGGAAGATGATGCAGTGATAAGTACAGTAGGGCCTGTTCAAGTCCAAATTAAGTTCATGGGCTTAACCGTGTATCATGGAAAAATTCGAAGTGGTTTGAAGGAATCGACAAACGATAGATAACGATAATATGCAGGAGTGTTATTAGGAGTTTTATTCAATTTGATAAGAAGGCTTTAAAATTGTAATAGTTCGAGAAAATTGCAAGATTATAAACAATGAAGTTTGCAAAAGTACTTCAAGATGGAGCATTTCGATAATAAAGGGTTTAATGTTAAATAAGACGAATTCAAGGGTAATACACTTATTGTATATATAGTATGCAGTATATAGTATATAGTATAGTATAGTATAGTATAGTATAGTATAGTATAGTATAGTACATATTATAGTAGATATACTACTACTATACTACTATAGTACACTTTATAGATTATATGAAATGATTCATTTATGTATCATAATATTTTAATATTGATAATTGATATATATGAAAATATATATAGCCAAGTTAAAGTGTATAAAGTAAATTTCATTCATGAGTATTTGATACTTGTATTTATAGTGACCTCTTAAATACATACATATCTATCAATAATCACAAAATTTTCATTTAGTAAGTACTTTCTATACTACATTATACTATATAAGGATTATATGCGTTATATGCAGTACGCTGTATATTTGTAGAGTAATAAGTATTGTATTCGTAAAGAAACCCCCCAAAAACCATTGAGCTGCTCCTGAAAATAACAGGATTCAAATGATGCTATTTATATGGTGCTACGGCTTAATTAAGTTCATTTTCCTGAGGGCATGATTGTCCTGGGGTAAGCTGGTGTACGGGTGTTTCTATGATTATGTAAGCATGACAAGGCAAACTTTTCTAATTGGGAAGGTGGTGTATCTGTTTATGGTGATAATTGGCGTACTGAGGAGCCTGTCAGTATTATATACATTAATTTTCCTAATATAGTATTAGCTATATGTATGATATTAGCATTGTTTTCAATAATTGGAATATCACCTTTACCAGGTTCTGTTCAGAATTATATATAATAAGTTTAAGTGATATTTGTAGTAATAATGTTAATAACACGTAATTTAATAGCAACATATTATTATGGAGTTATTATAAATAATAATATAGTATAGTACTTAAGTAAATTACAATGTGCAGTATAGTATAGTGTAGTATAGTACTTAAGTAAATTATAATGTGCAGTATAGTATAGTGTAGTATAGTATAGTACATTATATTCTATATCATTATAAATTCATTACTTTTATATCTCGAAAATTAAAATAGGTTCAAGTAATCAATAAGTACCTTATATATAGTATGTAATATATAGTATATAGTATAATATAGTATAATATACTATTATATAGTACAATTTATGGGAGATTTAAATAATTTTTTCAAAATGATCATTTGGGTTTATAAAAGAATTAATTACTAAAAGCCATTTAGTGTAATATATACAATTCGCTTCATGTGGATACAATAGTAAGCTGCTTACATAATCAATAAAACATCCATACACCAGTTTACCTCAGGACAATCATGCCCTCAACAAAAAGCAGCAAATTTTGTAAAATTACAAAAATATTGGTATTACGTGAATCTTGAAGATTTCAGGATCCTCATTATATTAAGTATTTTGCTTGATATTGAGTTCTTCTACAAATTTTTGCAGTACTGCATATAGGTATTTAATTAAAGAATCAAGAGTTGATCAGATGGCTATGGTTTTCGGCAGTGTGCAGTATAGTATAGTATAGTATATATAGTAGTATAGTATAGTATAATACTATAGGAGTATAGTATAATACTATAGGAGTATAGTATAATACTATAGGAGCATAGTATAATATGCACTACATATAGTATAAATAATCAAGAATAGGAATTTAATGAGTATAAAAAATAATTCATATAAATATAATTGATAATCAATAATTTCAATAGGAGACATATGCTGAAATTTCATAGAAAAATCAACTTTTTAAAGATATCAAATATTGAAAGTATATCTTGAAAATACAAATAGTGAGAGTTACCAATACAATTTTGCAATTTAGCATCACTTATCCATAGATTATACTAAATATAAAAATCAAAATATACTTAATACCAAAATCAGAATATACTATAACGAATACATATTACTATTAATTTGATCATATCTATAGCCAATTTTAACTAGGATACGTATATAATATCACGTGACTTATAATTACACTAGTCTAGATATAGGATAAAGTGCATTGAACATAAGAATTGAAAGTGTGTATGACTTAACAAGACGGCCAAAGGTCGTCTTGCCACCTTATTATTTAGCAGGATGGTAAACAAGACGGCCGAAGGTCGTCTTGCTATCTAAATATTTATCAAGATGGCAATAGAAAGCCGTCTTCAACCATTTCCACCTTTATATCTAGACGGTAAGCATAATGGGAGGAAGGGTAAGGAAGGATAAGGAAGGGTAAGCATAATGGTAAGAATACGTAAGCAAAACGACCTTCGGCCGTTTTGCTTTGCTTCGTTTGATTAACCAAGCCGACCTTCGGCCACCTTGGCTAAGGCCAACTTCTTCCTTATTTGCCCCGCAGACAAAAACCCTGTATTAGATTTATCCCATCTCATTCTTTCAACATCATCCCCATACTTTTCAATCATATTCTTCATCCATTCATATTCTCTCTCACTAAGTACTGCAACACGTGACGGCTTAGCTTTTGCTTTAGCATCTTTTCTTAATTGTTCAATAATTTCTGGCTCTTCGTCTTCTTCTTCATGCTCATTTATTTGCATCGTTCCATAAACTACCCTTTCAACTTCATTGGTGTTTGGGTTTCTTATAATCCGAGCTTCTCCAATAGGAATTTTACTTGGATCCGTTTCTTGTCCAATTTGTTCTGGATCGATTTTATGCTTTTCTGCTTCTTTTTCCCGTTGTTCCGTTAATGTAATAGGTTTTTTCTCTGTTCCTCCTGCTTTTTTGTTAACTTGACTCAGAAGTCCTAAATTCTTATAATTTTGCTTAAATGTAAGTTTTTTATCCCATTTGGCCGCCATAACCGGATGAAGTGCAATTTTTGGTGCTCGCTGCTTATCTTTATCTCTTCTGGTATTTTTTTTGACCAGAGATTTGGCCATCTTTCTCTTTCTTACTGACGTCATGGTGTAGTTAGTATAATTGATTTCAATCTGTCTTTTACTCTGTAATGAGATGACGTACTGCATATAATATTCATCTACATCTACAAATATATATATCTATATAAATATATGTATATAAATCTATATAAATCTGTATAAGAATATATATAAAAATGTAAAAAAATATATGGATAAATATTCATAAATCTACTGTGATTCATATTTAAGCAAAAAAAGGTCCTATCCGGATTCGAACCGGAGTTGTTCGGATCAAAACCGAAAGTGATAACCACTACACTATAGGACCTATCTTGATGATTTTGATCTCCCTAACAATATTACATTACATATGTATTCTTATAATATAAAGATTTAGATGGAGATGACTATATTGACATGGATATTGATCTATGATAGTGAGTGATCATGAACAATATAATGATATATGATATATGATATATGATATGATATATAATATATGATATAGTATTTAATATAATAGATACTACAATATTCATATCCAGATTAATGCATTATTTATGCCTCCACAAAGGCACGATAGGTAGTAAATGGTTCTTCGGCAGATTCAGTGTGTAACTCAACAGGAGTACGTGGGGCAACAAAATATACATAACCAGCAATGAATTTCTGAGGAGCTTCACCTTGAACATTAATAGTGCCAGCACCGTTAGTGGCAATAATGATGGAAGGACCTTCAAGACCGTCGAATTTCTGAGTGAGACCCAGTTTCTTGTCAAACACGGTTTGAACAACGGCAAACTCAGCAATTGGAGGATCGTAAACCACAGACTTGGTTGCATCACCAGAAGAACGAGGGAATGGCTGTGCAGGCATCTTCTGAGTTTCCACAGATCCATAGGCGTAAGTCAACATTTCCACCAAATTCTTAACATCCTTAAACTTTGGCGTGAAACCAGCACGAACCACATTATCAGATGCGGCCATACATTCGATAATATCTCCAGAGATGTAAGCATGAGGATCCTTGGCTTGCAAGAACATCGCCTCACCAGCACGCAAATTGCAGTGGTTCAATAGGAGGCATCCACAGAACAAGCCAATATCATTAGGGAACTGAGTATGCAATCTGAGGATAAGGTTGGACAAGCCGGGTTGCAAATTGTCCAAAGTTTTTGGGTTTTCTTTGGCTCTAGTCACCAACAGAGCAGCCTTGGAGAGAATCAAGTCGTCGGAGGCATTCATCAATGCACCAAACACTTTTTGCAACAATTTCTTATTGTTAGAGACATCTTCGGAGATACCATCAATGAACTCCGAAGCAACTGCATCACCAACTACGTCACGGAGCTCGGAGATATTCTGCAAAACGTCGGAGATTTCCTTAACGGGCTTAAATCCGCAAAAACCTTCAAAATCCGTCACGGCAATGGCCATCTCTGGCTTGTGATTATCATCAGGGTAGTTCTTGGGGTCTGCAGCGTGGAGTTGACCAGCCAAAGCCTTATCAGGATGGGCTTGAATGGACAAAACTTTCTCAATGGACAAAACCTTAAATAAAAATGGCAATTCCTTGTCTGAGGCGAACTTGTCAATGACGGATTTGGTCAAGTAAGTTTCAGGGTTTTGAGAGACAACATCACGTAAAACAGAACCATTAAGTTTGTCATTATCAACGACTTTAGAAGGAACTGAAGGATGAGTACCCATCCATAATTCTGCATATGGTTTATTTTGATCGATTTCAACAGAAGGATCGGAAGATTTAGCAAATCTGGCCACGGCGGAAGATTGACCTTTTTTACCCCAATCGTAATTTTGAAATCCACAGTTGATTCTGAACAAGCTAGCCATGTTTATGAGAAGAAAGAAAGTGTTGATTTTTATTTCGAACGCCACGACGCGCTATTAACCTGGGTATGTGCAGGAGATTTCTTGGTGCAAGGGTTTTTTATTTATATGCAGTCGCGCAGACTGCATATAATACAAATTACACCTACTTAAAAACAACAATATTTACATCCTGCATTTAATCTTTTACTCCTTGATGGACACCTGGATAGAAACTGCTTCAGGGAGTCGGATATCACGAACAGCAGATATTCCAAATCCAGAAAACATTTCTGTGGGAGATTGTGTTAGTATTTGTGAAAACTGCAAATTGAAAGCACCAAATCCGTTCAAAAAAGTACCATCGATTATTCTTGGGAAATTTTGTTTTATATCTTCAGAATGTCAATTAGAACCAGATAACGGACAATTAAGTATTGGGAATTATGTTGTGATTTCGGAAAAATCCACCGTTATTCTGTCCCAAATAGGAAATCGAGTGTTTATCGGAAAAAATGTCCATATTGGTGATTCTGCCATTATTGGTGAATGTTGTATTGTTCAAGACAATTGTGTTATTGCTCCGAGAATGGTGATTCCTCCATTTTCTAGGGTTTCGGGGAAACCAGCGGAGAATTTCCTAATTGAGCCAATTAGTCCGGCATTTCGGAAAATCCTAGAAGAAGAAGCCCGAACACGACAATTTTTAGGATGATAATTTGAGTCGATTTCAATCGTGCTTCCCATAACCGATTATACCTCTGCGGTTAGCCAAGGTCGATTTCCGACGTCTTGTTGCCATATGCAAGCCACGGTGAATGATAAAGATGGCCAATAAAAGAAGCAAATACCCGAGGAATCCTCTGCTATGGATAAAGTCAAGGAATCGGAACCACCTTCCGAATGGGGAAGCGGCCAATTTCCGGCTAAACCCATTCACTTTGGTCCCCTTAGTGATAAGAGGATCAAGAAGATGAAGCAAAACTGGTCTTAAGTCACGTGGAGAAACGGTTAATCTTTCACCAGAAAGAGTGGAATCCCAATAATATTTGTTATTTTTGGAAACCACAATAGTATCGCCGGATTTATAACCACGATTATCGATATCCCAACCGAGTTTCTTGGCCAAATTGGGCCATTCTCTCAAATTAACATAAACGAAACGAGCATCGGCGTTATCAAATAAATGGGGAATGGATTTTCTCATTTCTTCAATGACAACAGCGGAGTCTGCCCCAGTTTTCTTCAATTTCTTGACACTTTCCCATTTTTTGTTTCTTTCGTCCAACAATTCCCGGAAATAATAGTCTTTTTTCATCAAATGGTACTCATGGGCCACCATGGAAACGTTATACATGACATTATTCATTTCCTTGCTTTCGTTCCCATCCACAAAGGTCACCACCACTTTATCGTTTTCCTTGGATTTGGTATCAAAATACCACTTCATCAAGTCCGGCTTGAATTCTGTAAATAATGGGAAAGAGTTTTTGTTGATGAATTTTTTGATCTTTTCTGCATTTCTCATATCTTCCACGGCAAAATTTTGGTATACTGCTGGGAATAACAGATGCTCTTTGAAAATAAGAATAGTTGGTTTGCTGGTGATGGTGGTGGCATAATGCATCGGTTTGTTGAAATCGATTTTTGGAGAAAGTGAAGAGTCCTGATTAACAAAATCAATAAGTCCCTTGGCCTGGTACTGCATGGCATCTTCAAATTTAACGCTTTTGGATGCAAAAAGACGAATATTGTGGGGGAGTTCACTTACCATTTCTAGTAAGTGGGGCAAAATGGCCTTGTCTTCATCGGTAACAGAGTGTTTTTCATAAAGAAAAACCACACTGACACGAGGATCAAGAGGGAAATCAAGAGTCATTGGGAAATCTGGTCTTTCTGTGGTGAAAACACCAGCATTTTCAAGAAACGTTGAAGTTACAACTTCATATTGGGAATTCAACGAGAGTTTTTGTGCCCATTCTCTCATTTTCTGAACATCAATTTCTCCAGTATAATCAAATCTGATGATTCCAGTCAGTTTGGGCAAAAACATGGCATATTTTGGTGATTGTCTAAGACCAGAAGTAAGACCAGAATGTCCCAATTTTTCACATAATGCCGGGTAAGATTTGCAATTTAAGTGTCCAGTTCTTGTGGAACTAAGAATAAGATTCGATAACTTGCCCCAATCATTCTTCAACTCATTGCATTCCATGCAACTTCTAGAAAAAGTGTTTCTTTCCCATTCTTCGTTTGTTGATGAGAAAAAACTGACAAAATGTGGTTCTGCAATATCTCCACCAACGATTTTCATCATAGAATCAACATTTAGTTGTTCTGAAGCACTCGGTGTATCAATAGATCCTTCTCTGTATTCAGCAACTGAAGAACGCATGAATTTCTTGAGATTTTCTGGCGTAAGCTTCAATGCTCTGGGGAAAGTATTTGCCATTTTCGATTTCCCCGCCACAACATTGCCGTTTTCGTCTCTTTGAGGAACATAAAGACGCAAATTCGGCCAGAATTCAACACTCTCCCGATCACAAAGATCTCCACTTTCAATACAGTTAACTTGTCTCATATGAATGCCAATTCTTTCTTGTTCTGAGGCACTTTCTTTAAAAGCTTGCTCCCATTTTGGTGCTAATGCTTGACAGTGGGAACAAAATGGCGAGAAGAATTCAACAAACGTAAGATGCTCCGATGTAAACTTATCAAAAGTATCCGGATTGAGTACTTCAGGAAGGGCCACATCTTCTTGTTTTGGCTCTTCTTTTGCTTTCTCCACTTCTTCTTCTTCTTCAACTTTTCTCACCTCCACACTTGCGGTGCCCTCCGTCACGTTGCTGGCAACGGCTAACGGTACCCACGCAAGTACCACCAATGTCCAGAGCTTCATTATCGTGTGGTTATGCGCTGGCGTTGTTGATGTCTGCACTTAAGTGACTCGCACGTGCGAAGCGCGTGTGAGGCACGTGAGAGCCCTTTGGCTTGTTTTTTGATAGCACGTGCTCTGCACGTGATCACAAAGTCACACATAATAAATTCTTGCAACACGTGCACGGCACATGCATATCACGTGTTCAACCGCCGCAAATGCAACGTCGCCTGGTGGCACGTGACATGCATTCATCCGCCTTTAGATCGCCAGTTGATTAAACCTCAGCCATAAAACTTCATATGAGGCCTCTTGCGTACCACAACAAAATATATAGACCAAAAAAACACGTGGTCAGGTCGAAAACGAACAGCGTAAATGGGCCCAACTAAGTGTCCGGATAAGAGGGGTTCGGAAATAGCAGGTGCGAATCTACCAAAAGTCACGTGAGTCTTCTTTGTATTGGCAATTTGGAAAGTTTCTGGAAGGAGATGGCGGTATCTGTGGCTGAAGTAATTGGGTAGATTCTCGGTGTTCAGGTAAGATCTGCTGATTATGTAATCAGGATATTTACCAGACAAAACTCAAGGACGATTGATGTGTTTTGACTGATTACGTAATCGGGAGTTCAATGCAGTGGTCTCTGCATTGCAAGGATTATGGATATAATTAGTTTTCCTGAAAAAGTAATCAATGAATGTCAAATCGGAGTAACATTTAGTTAATGTGGTTATGTAATCAAGTACCCATTCTCACTATTGAAATCACCGATTACGTAATCAAATGATTATTTGGACTTTGATTTCTCTGATTATGTATTCAGAGATTACGACCATATAATTTTGACTTCGGGTTTTCTGCTTAAGTCGTCGAATAGTACTTTCATTTTGCAGATTACATAATCAGAGATTTATGGGTACGTTGGCTTAGTTGATTACGTAATCAAGGAATGTAAATTTGGAGTGGTTTTCATTTCTGATACATTATCAGAGATTTATGTATACTTCTTTCCCTGATTACATAATCAGAAATTTATAGATACTTTCTTTCCCTGGTTACATAATCAGAGAATCATACTTTGATTTATCTGATTACGTAATCATATATTCATGGATATTTTCAGCTCTATGATTACATAATCAGGGACTCACAGGTGCTTTCTTTCTTTGATTATTAGAATTTTATGGATACTTTTACTCTTTGATTACATAATCATAGGATCCAATAATGGAATGAGTTTTAGTTGAGTATATATTCAGAAATTCAAAGATATTTTCATTTCTGATTACATAATCAAAGGTGGGTACTTTCATTTTCTGATTACGTAATCAAGGATTCTGATATCGGAATGACTTTCAAATTTCTGATTACATAATCAAAGATAGATACTTTCAGCTTTTTCACTATATAAACAGAGAATCATGGATTCACGGGTAATATAATTAGCCGGATTACGAAATCAAAGAATTTGATATTGGAATGACTTTCAATTTTCTATTTCAAGATAAGTATTTATTCTGAGTATTCTCTGATTACGTAATCAAGAATTGGAGTCTTTCCCTGATTACATAATCAGGGATTCATGAATACTTTCTTTCTTTGATTACGTAATCAAGAAAGATAATATTGGAGTCATTTTCTGATTACATAATCAAAGATTCCGGGAGACTTTCAGCTCTCTGATTACATAATCATGGATTCATGGGTACTTTCTTTGGTTACATAATCAAGGATTCATGGGCATTCTGATTACATAATCAGATGGATACCCTCAGTATTTTGCTTACATAATCAAAGATACTTCAATTATCTGATTACATAATCAACACCAATTAAGACGGAAAACTCTTATACAAAAGTGATACTTCCCTTCAAGTATTATCGTAATATTATCATTATATCATGTCTGGCATCCTTTTAGTAGAACATCAAAGGGTATACTCAAAAAATGGACTCTTGTCCCCCAATTTCAAGAGTTCCTGTGGAGAAACACCATTATAATCATTTGATTGTGCTTCTATTCGTTTCCTGTTATTAGCAATTTTGTAGCCAATAATAAGGAAAACCAAAGCAATAGCGCCAAGACCAAGAAACATCAACACAAGAGAATGACCCAAAACGAAACGTGGTTTATCCTGGGGTCTATAAAAATTGGAAACAAAAGCACCACCGAAATTTGCCAAGCCAATTTGAAAAGCAATGCCAATGGCACGTTTATAAGGACCCAGAAGATTATTGGCACTCCAAACAACGGATAAAGGAATTCCAGGATAAGCACCCAATGCACAAATATAAATACCAGCATAAACACCACGAGGATTTTTCCGTGGGTCTAAACAGACACAAACAAGGTACCCCACCACCATACAAGTATAATTCAATGCCAAGAATGGGGATCTTTTGCCCACCCGATCAGAAATGTATCCTTGGATAATACTGCAAATAGCTGCAACAATGTATATGGGAACACTTAGGAGCTGGGATTGTGTAGAGTCGTAGCCCAAGTTTTTGATGATAGTCGGGGTGAAAAGAGAGATGCCGTATAAAGGTATAACAACTCCCATGTAACTAAAGAGGTGGCCCCAGCACTGCCAATCCTTGAAAACAGCCCATAAATTCAGTTTATCGTGGTCGTTTCTATCTTCAATCAAAGTTTCTCCGCCCCCGGTGATCATGTGGACTCGAATAGCCACGAACTCCTTTTCTCTCTCTGTCAAGAAAGAAGCATCCTTAGGATAACGAGGAAAGACAGCAAAGGAAGCCACAGCAACGATAAAGGTTAAAAGGCCCTCTAGTATAAAGATCCAACGCCATCCTTCATAACCACCAACGCCATCCATTTTGGAGATGCCTGCAGCCAAAAGACCAGAGAATGCTCCTGCCATAGAAGCAGCGGAGAAGAAAATAGACTGTCGTAAAAGAAGCTCGCTCCGCTTGTAATACATGGACAAGAAATATGAAACCCCAGGGAAAAGACTAGCCTCGAACATTCCTAGAAGAGCTCTTGTAGCCATTAATTGTGAGAAATTCTTCACTGTTCCCATAGTAATCATTACTATAGAAAACAAACACACGGTCAATGGGATAAACATTCTTGGATTGGTGCGTTTAAGAATCATATTGGAAGGCACTTCCATGATGGCATAGAAGATGAAGAAGATCGTAAGACATAGGTTATATTGATTTCCCTTGAGATTGAGATCTGTGTCTAGACCTTCAATCTTAGCATTTCCAATATTGCCACGATCTAAGAAACTCAATAAGTAAAGAATTGAGAACAACGGGAGAAGATGCAAATCCACTTTCCAAAGCAACGCTTTTTCATTTATATCAGAGAAATCCTCGATTTCAGTTTCCTTGTAATTGCTGAAGATTTCAACCTTTTTCTCGTCTATAGAATTCATTGCTTTGATTGGAATATGGGAATCAGTCTATATATAGCCCTGATATCCTGGCCCTGACTATCCTGATATCCTGGCGATTGCCCAAATAGCAAAACGCCTCATCACTTCTTTAAATTTGATCATTAATCAATTCCCATAGTGGGGTAATTCCTGGTTTGGGCGATCCATTCTCAAAGTGGTATTTTTGAAAGTAGTAGTATCTAAAAAATCAACTTCCTTATCAAAAGAACTCGTTGGACAGAATGTGGGGTATTCTTTATTGCTGGGCGAAAGTGGCGAATTGACATGAAACTCCGAATTAAAATGTGGAGAAGCTGCACGTGCGCTTGTTTTATAAGTATTCTTTTTATATACAGGAATTTTCATTCCAACGATACCAAATTTGCAATAACTGGTGGAATAAATGCCAAGAGTCAAACGCAACGCCTCGGAGTCATTTAGTTTGTTTCAAAGGATCTATCCCCACCGCAAAGTTGCTGATTTTGATTGTGTAATCTGCTCCCTGTGTCTGATTATGTAATCAGGGCTTTAATGTTGGAGTGTCATTAGCTCTTTGATTACATAATCAGAGTCTAATGAATATGGTTATTAATATCTGATTACGTAATCAAGGCTCTAATATTGGAATATGATCATTGGCTCATCAGAGGATGTAGTTGGCTACTAGTATATGATTCTTTAATGAATAATATTATATGATTACGTAATCAATGATTGTCTATTGGTATATGATTATGTAATCATTTATATGACCATGATCGCCAACTATTGGCTTATTATATGATATTTTTGATACATACTCAGAATTCATGGATATGACGATGGTATCGATTAAGTAGTTGACTATATCGATTATGTAATCAAAAATATGTGACAATGATATCGATTATGTAATCATGGTCCGTATTGGATGATTATTGCCTTTGATTGCGTATTCAGAGCTTCATGGAAACGGTTATTTGTATCTGGTTAAAAACTCAAATATTAATGGATGTATATTTGTTCTGGTTATGGATATATCACTATTGGATGATTACGTAATCGAAATTACAGGCTATTGGATGATTATGTAATCAAATATTGATGGATTGACTACTGATATCTGATTCTGTAGACAAGAAATATATGTCTATTTTTTTCAGTTTCTTTAATTAAAAAGTATATGACATCGGGAATCAGTACACAATCAGGCTCTAATATCGGATTATGATCATTTCATCATTGATTACATAATCAAAGATTTTATCGATTACGTAATCAAAGATGATTTTGATTACGTAATCAAGAGATATATCACAATTGGTTTTGATTAAGTAATCAAGATCCAATATTGAACGATCATCGGCTCCTTGGTTACATAATCAGACGATATGACTATTCTGACTTGATTTCAAATATTAATAAATAAGTCTGTTGTTTCCTGATTATGTAATCAGGCCTCCAATATTGGATCGTTTGCTCAATGATTACATAATCAGAGAGTCATAATTAGCATTTGATTACGTAATCAAGAAACTAATAGTGCTTCAATCAGACAATTACATCAATTAGTATACATATTTAGAATTCATTTTGCATCTGAATAACAGATTAGTCAATTCTCTTTAAATTAAAAATTTTCGGATCCTGCTTTGTCTATGAAAGCTGAAAACCAGAAAATTATATTCATTATTTAAGACTTTTCCACTACACCCGTACACCAACTGATTCTTGCACTTGGGTACTCGCTAATTGATTATGTAATCAACTATAGAACCGATTTCCCTGATTACATAATCAGACATTTATATCTATAGAGAATCACTTTCTGAATTCTATTGTAGATTCACTATTCGATATTCCCGAAATCACGTGGAAAAAACGAATATTTAAACGCTTTCCGTTGTCTATGAAAGCAGAATATCATTTTGCTCACTGTTTACGTAATCAATATCAATAGTCTCCCTGATTATGTAATCAGGAATACTAAGCCAATATTTACATAGATTCAAAGAGCCTCAATAACTTCACACATTGTATCTTCAAAATGCCGAAAAATGCCCGCCGCGTTACCAGAGAATGTTCAATTTGCACCAGTATATGTAGTAACATGTGATCATGATGATCAAAGTCACGTGCTCCTGTATATTGCCACCCTCACCAACTCCTTTGTAAAATCTTAATTACGCAGCAACTTCCTACTTTTTCTTTTTCCTTCTTTCCCCCACATTGCCACACAAATCCACAGTAATTCCTTCATTCTCCCGCCGGCTTATTCAATAAATTATCAAATTTGCTGGATCTTATAAATAATAATCTAAAGGCAATGGCTGACAATATGCAGATTGATTCCCCCACAATCGACGAGAGCTTGTATTCAAGGCAGCTCTATGTCTTGGGGAAAGAGGCCATGTTAAAAATGCAAAATGCTAATGTTTTGATTATTGGCTTAAAAGGATTGGGTGTTGAAATTGCCAAAAACGTGGCTCTTGCTGGTGTCAAGTCCTTGAGTTTATACGATCCAAATCCCGTTGAAGCCCGCCACTTGTCCTCCCAGTTTTTCTTGTCTGAACTGGATATCGGAAAGCCCATCGCCGAAGCTACCAAGGACAAAATCTCCGAATTGAATCAATACGTGCCTATTTCGGTGGTTTCCGATATCTCCGAGGCTACTTTGAAGCAATTCAAATGTGTGGTTGCCACCGAGGCCACTTTGGAGACCCAAGTCAAAATCAATGAAATCACCCACAAAAATGATATCGGTTTTATCTCCGCCGATATTAGAGGCTTATTTGGCCAATTGTTTGTTGATTTCGGCGAAGCTTTCCCCGTAATTGACCCAAACGGCGAGGAACCCCTTTCCGGTATCGTTTCCGACATAGAGAAGAACGGTACCGTCACCATGTTGGACGACTCTAGACACGGCTTGCAGGATGGTGACTACGTTAAATTCTCCGAAGTTCAGGGCATGCCCAAGCTTAACGAGGGCGCTCCTCATAAGGTGGAGGTTCTTGGTCCTTATGCGTTCAAAATCACCATTGACGACTCCTATGGCACATACAAAAAAGGTGGCTTGTACCAGCAAGTGAAAATGCCTGTGAAACTTAACTTTAAGTCTCTCAAGGACCAGTTGGCCGATCCCGAGTACTTCTTTTCTGATTTCGCCAAATTCGACAGACCGCCCCAGCTCCACTTGGGCTTCCAGGCCCTCCACGCCTTCCAAACAAGACACAATGGCAAATTGCCCCGTCCTTGTAATCAAGAAGATGCTAACGAGCTTCTCCGCTTGGTCGAAGAGTTGCACTCGCAATCACCTTCCATTTTGGGCGACGCTGAAATCGACAAAAAGCTTCTCACTGAGTTGGCCTTCCAAGCAACCGGTGACCTCCCTGGTATGGTTGCCTTCTTTGGTGGTTTGATCGCCCAGGAAGTGTTGAAGTGCTGCTCTTCCAAGTTCGGTCCCGTCAAGCAATTCATGTACTTCGATTCGTTGGAGTCGTTGCCAAATCCAGAGCAATACCCAAGAACCGAGGAAACCACAAAGCCAACTGGCTCCAGATATGATGGTCAAGTAGCAGTGTTTGGATCGGACTTCCAGAAGGTGATTGCCAACTTGAAGGTTTTCTTGGTCGGTGCCGGTGCCATTGGGTGTGAAATGTTGAAGAATTGGGCCATGATGGGCTTAGGTTCCGGTCCAGAAGGCAAAATTTTCGTCACCGATATGGACTCCATCGAAAAATCCAACTTGAACAGACAATTTTTATTCAGACCAAAAGATGTGGGTGGGAACAAGTCCGAAGTGGCAGCCAAGGCTGTGCAAGCTATGAACCCAGATTTGAACGGGAAAATCGAGTCCAAATTGGAAAAAGTTGGCGCTGACACCGAACATATCTTTGGCGATGAGTTCTGGCAACTGTTGGACCTCGTGACCAATGCTTTGGACAATGTGGATGCCAGAA
Organism: Osmozyma tolerans; assembly: GCA_030582955.1. Classification (NCBI taxonomy): domain Eukaryota; kingdom Fungi; phylum Ascomycota; class Pichiomycetes; order Serinales; family Metschnikowiaceae; genus Osmozyma; species Osmozyma tolerans. Next base: position 67,258 of record JAJMHH010000052.1, read on the forward strand.
CATACGTTGACCGCCGTTGTATCTTCTACAAGAAACCTTTGCTTGAGTCTGGTACTCTTGGTACTAAAGGAAATACCCAGGTTGTTGTTCCTAACATGACCGAGTCTTACTCGAGTTCTCAAGATCCTCCTGAAAAATCCATTCCTTTGTGCACATTGAGATCTTTCCCCAACAAGATTGACCACACCATTGCTTGGGCCAAGTCTTTGTTCCAAGGATACTTTGCTGATTCCCCTGAAACTGTGAATTTGTACTTGAGTCAGCCAAACTATGTGGAGCAGACGTTGAAGCAAAACCCAGACATCAAGGGCACTTTGACCAATATTGCCCAGTCTTTGAACCAAAGACCTTACTCGTTTGAAGATTGTATCAAGTGGGCTAGAAACGAATTTGAAGCAAAATTCAACCACGAAATTCTTCAGTTGTTGTACAACTTCCCTGAGGATGCCAAGACTTCCAATGGTGAACCTTTCTGGTCCGGTCCCAAGAGAGCCCCTAAGCCTTTGGTGTTTGACTACAACAACCCTGACCATTTCAACTTTATTGTGGGTGGTGCCAATTTGTTGGCCTTCGTGTACGGCTTAAAGGAACAGGCTGTGGATGTGGACCAATACAAGAAAGTTTTGGATAGCATTAAGGTGGAGCCATTCGTGCCTAAATCTGGTGTGAAGATTGCTGCCACTGAAAATGAGGCGGAAGAACAAGCGAGAAACCTTTCTGGTGCTCTTGACGAAAACGAAGTTCAAAAAATCGCCGCCACTTTGCCTGAACCATCGAGTTTGGCTGGCTACAGATTGGTTCCTGTTGAATTTGAAAAAGATGACGACACAAATCACCATATCGAGTTTATTACTGCTGCTTCTAATTGCAGAGCTTTGAATTACGCCATTGAAACCGCCGATGCTTCCAAGACCAAATTCATTGCCGGTAAGATTATTCCTGCCATTGCCACTACTACGGCTTTGGTGACTGGTTTGGTGTGTCTTGAGGCCTACAAAGTTGTTGCCAAACACGACAATATCGAATTGTACAAGAACGGTTTTGTCAACTTGGCTCTTCCATTTTTTGGTTTCTCTGAGCCTATCAAATCTCCTGAAGGTACTTATAACAACAAGAAGTTTGATCAAATTTGGGACAGATTTGAACTTCATGGTGACGTTACTTTGAAGCAATTGATTGACCATTTTAAGGAGAAGGAAGGTTTAGAGATCTCCATGTTATCTTACGGAGTGACTTTGTTGTACGCTTCATTTTTCCCACCAAAGAAGGTCAATGAGCGTTTCGACATGAAATTGACTGAATTGATCAAATTTGTGAGCAAGAAGGATGTTCCTCCTCACGTGAAGAACCTTATTCTTGAGGTTTGTTGCGATGATGAAGAGGGTGAAGATGTGGAGGTTCCTTACATCAACGTGAAGTTGTAAATTTTACAAAGAATTAACGTGAAGTTGTTGAATTTATTGGCTGATGATTTTGCCGTTCTCTATATGAAGAAGTCTTGGAAGGGCTTCCATCAATATTGGATCGTGAGTAATCACGATAATGAGAATATTATTGAAAAGATGGCCCAATTTGGAAACTATGAGATCTGAAATGATACTCTTGTTCGTATTGTCCAAATTAGCGGTGCATTCATCAAAAACCAATACTTTGGGTTTCCTAAGCAAAGCACGTGCAATGCACACTCTTTGCATTTGACCCAGAGAAATCTGGCTGGATGTCCCCTCGCCTAATTGAGTATCTAAAGGCAAAGGAATGTTGCAAAGAGCAAGATATTCCGAAAGTTGAGAATCGGATAATTTGGCCCGATCGTTCCCATAAAGAAGGTTTTCCCGAAGTGTGCCTTGAAACACGTGACCGTGCTGTGGAACAACAAGCACAGATTTTCTATACAGCTCGGGTTCAATTTCCTTAATGGGAATTCCATCATAGAAAATGCACCCACTGTTGACGTCATAAAGCCGTGCTAATAGCAGTGCAACGGTGGATTTTCCGCTTCCTGATTTTCCGACAAGGCCTACAACCTGACCGGGGAAAAAGGATGCGTTAAACTCGGATAAAACGGGATCCCCGCTGCCATATGAAAATGTCACGTTGCGGAACACTAAATGACCAGGTGAAGCCAGTGGCACGTGACGGGTGCCTCCAGTTTCCACTTCCGCTGGAGTTAACGCTAAAAGGTTTGAAAATAGCGTTCCTGCACGTTGTCCCCTTGTTATCTCTGGTAATTCATTTATCAACGTGGAGGCACTAGAAAGGGCAAAGGTTAGAAGAGTTAAAACTTGGAGCATCTCACTATGGGTGTACTGAGTTTTACCCACCAATACCAATCCATAGTATAATACAGCACCAGTGGCAACACTGATGCAGAGCTGTTGTAAAGCCACGCCAAAACCCGTAGAGATGGCCCGGGAACGTCCTTGACGAGCAAGACTAGTTAATTGATCCGAAAAGACGTTGCGAAAATGGTGGCTTAGTCCAAAAGCCTTGACCGTTTTTATGCCGCACGTGACATTATGCTGGAGTTTTTCCGTATCGGCCACCTCCGATTTATAATTTGTTTCAAAAATCAGAAGCAACCATCCGTAAGCAATAGTTACGAGAGCAATAGCCGGTACGAATGCCACGCCCACAAGAGCCAATTTCCATCCGGTAACAATTGCCCAAATTACCCCGAGTAACGTTAATGCAACTAAACTTATGCATGCAGAAGGAAATTGAGATACGAGGTTTCGAAGATCACGTGAGTCGTTCATAATAAGTGTGGTCAATTCCGAGGGTTTCAGCCGCACGGTTGTAAAAAATGATAAATCCTGGTCGTTGATGGCGGCCAATGCCGAATGGCGGAGTTCCACAATCCACATTTCTGCCGAATATCCAAGGCAGAAATGTGAAACAAAGTAAACAATTGCATCGAAAACAATGAGCCCAATAACAATACAAGACCAAAATACTGCACCTTGATTATTATGTGCAGTCCGTTTAGCGGAAGTATCCACAACACCAGATAAGAGTTTTGAGAAGCAGAAGGAGAGAACTGGGGTGGTGACTCCTGAGATAATGGAAAGAATCATTCCGAGGGTAATGAGTGATTTCCGCTGAATTGTTCCGAAACAGTATCTCAAAATTTGAAATACGCTCATCAACTCAAATTCCTGAGTATCTGCAGCCGCACTTTTCTCAAGATCCTTGAGTATAGCGGGGCTGTGCAAGTAATCCGTAGACAGAGAATTGACCGACTGTTCTTCCGATGAGCCAGTAAGCTTCTCGGAAAATGCTGACATTGATGAATCTGGTGAATACCCCCCAGAAGCCTCCACGACAAAATCAGGCTTCTCTTCACTAACTATTCCATCAACTAGGTGCATCACGTGATCTGCGGGTTGTATGTAGGAAATGTCGTGGGTAACTATTATAGTCAATTTTCCCTGGCGCCACAATCTGAGTTTTTCCTGAAGACGCAGGGTGGTTCTGATATCAATTGCACTCATTGCTTCGTCAAGTATTAATATAGGAGGGTCCCGAAGGTACGCTCTAGCTAGGCCAATTCGTTGAATTTGACCTCCTGAAAGTGTGGATGACGACATTCCTGTATATAGACCGTTAGATAATCCAGCTACCAAATCGGACATTTCAGCAAAGTTACAGGCGTCAAGGATCAGCTCCTCGGAATAGGAGCCACCAAGAGCCAAGTTATCATGGAGAGAGCCGTCAAAAACCAAACCACTCAGCTCAACAAGACAAGCGTATTTGGAGAAAATGTCGTCGCTTACGTCAGCGGGACAAATGTCGCGGTCAATATAGATATTACCCAGAGAAGGGGGATAAAACCGCATCAAAAGCAGAATAAGGGTAGATTTGCCGCATCCTGAACGACCGACAACGTAGTTAAGAGCAGAGGCTGAAAATGTCCAAGAAATAGCCAGCAAAATGGTGGAATTGTCGTAGGCAAACGACACCTGCTCTAACCGGATGGATTTCGGGGCTGGACCTGTGATATCCGAATTGTCACGTGATTGGTGTGCACGTGAGACATCCGAATCAGGTAATAAACCCGAATTATTCGGGTCAGCGATAAATTTCTCGATATTCCAAGCAGCAGCTTTCCCTCGATTTAGCTCAGCCATTAGCGTTGCAATTGACGAAACCTGGCTCCCCAACATCAAACTCGAACTAAAGGCAGTGAACACCAGGCTGATATTCATTTTTCCTGCATGGATCATAGAATCGCCAAACCAAAATCCCTGCACAAACACCAAAAATGAGAGCATTCTCAAAAGTGATGAGTTGCAACTCACCGCTAGAGTCATTCTGACAAATGCACGTGCAGAGTAATCGACATACCGGTTAAATTTAGCAAGATCGTAGAATTTCCCTCCAAGGATTCGAACCAAGTCTCCACATACAAAAGACCAATCGAGCACTTTTGAAGCTTTGGCAGACCATTCATTCTCCTGGGAGGCAAATATGAAGGTTTTCCCGCCGAAAAACCATCCAGCAACGGCCATAATTGGAGCCGAAGCCATAATTACTAAAGTAATTGACCACAGAGCAATAAAGGCGGAGATAAGAAGGAATAAGATGGAAAAAAACGATTGCATTAATAAAGCAATATCTTCAGAACAAGCAGCACGTAGTTCTTCACAACAACGGTTCATTGTAGCCATGGAACCGGAAAAATTCTGTTTTTTGTCGTACCATACTAACGGCTTATGCAAGAGAACATTGAACACGTGACGACGGGCTCTTTTTTGTTGTTTTTCACCGAAAATCATCCAAAAATAAATACCTATCCAGGTAAAAACCATACGGGCGAAACCAACAGCTATGACAAGTCCACAGAGAAGGCGAATTTTTCCGATGAATTGGTGTACTGATGGAGTTTCTCCGGTGAGTAGCTTTGTGAGTTCACCAAATGCGCGTCCGTAGAGTTGAGATTGAATGGGACTCACCACTGAAGTGATGATCATGCATGCAGATCCCACAACGGCGAAAACGGTATCTTTCTTTGCTGCGAAGGAAAATATATGAGGCGTCCGCCGAGGGAGGATCTCCTCTTGATTATTCATCACCGTCTGTTTTTCGTCCATATCCACAGATAAAACGGAGATATGTTCTGCTTTTATAGTTCCCAGGGGTGTCTCCGGAAGTTACCGTTTTGGGCGCGGCAATAGCACCCGCAGGATGATCCATCTCTACTATTGAGTACCTCATGCAAGTGAAGTTACAAGCCTGCACATAAAGATGTCGTTACTGCATAAATATAGTACTCAGTCGTAAACCTTAATAGAGTAGGTTAAAAATCTAATAGAGCAAAAACCCAGATGTAGAGTATTCGTAATCCTCTTCATCACCTTTTCCCAAGAACTTCCGTTGTCTAGCAATTTCACGGTTCTTTTTAGCCCGTCCAACTGCTTCCATACAACTGCCACCGCCAAATTTCACTAAGCCACGGAAATAAAGATCTAATTTTTCAAAATCGTCGTCTTTATCGGTTAAATCAAGAGCCAAACGAAAAGGCAACTGAATCATGATAGCACGGAAATCAAAGAGACTCTTTGAAAGCCAATAATTTTCCGATTCTAGAAACGAAGCAGTTCCTGTATAACAAGGATCAGTTTTTGGCTTCAAAAAGAACATAAGTCCTATAGTTTGCTGGACAAGAGCCTGAATCATGGGGTGTTTCCGGTGAAGATGTAATAAACCTTTTGTCGTGAGAACACGTATATACAAAAAAAGCATATGAGAACGCAGGGCGACATCACACCAGGAATAGTAATTTACCTGATTTGGACAATCGGTATCTCTGGCATAAGCGCTGGAAGGCAAAATTATGCGATTATGGGGATTTAAAGAATCGGGATGAGCGGGGTTATCGAGGGGTATAAGGAAAAGATCGTCAGACAGGACGTTAGGAATAATGGGATGCAGCATTGCGTGGCTTAGCACGGCGATAATTTCTGCAACTGCCTGCGGGGTAGCGTGGGGCGGGATCACCTTCTCATTTATTGAGGCAACCACGTCAAGAAATTTATAGACGATTTTAAAAACGTCATTTGGGAAAGCCGTTAAAAGATTAAATCCTGGGTGGTTGGCAGTTGGGGTTATTAACACGCCCAATTTTTTCAAAACGGAATTATCGGCTAATTCATGATTTCCTTCACCAGAAAGCATCCATAAATCATGAAGATCATATCTGGTAATTTTATCCAGAGGAACGGAGAATTTCGATATGCAGTCATAACTAAAGAAAAGAAGACGAGCAATAGAGATGCCCGGAGAATCAGGTTTATCCGAATAAACATGAGTTTTAACCGTATTATACTTTACAAGCAAAGATCTTGCTTTATTCAAATGTGCAGTCCAAGAAACAGGAACCGTTGCTGTATCAACAAATGTCATATCACAAAAAAGCATTGTAAGTAATAAAACGGTTAAAAGAAGACCCTCAATATGCCATAAAGAGTTTTCGTTATTTTTCAAATCCCCAAAAGCAGAAACAAGAAGTTTCATACAAATTGCCGTTGCTTTTTTCTGGAAACGATGATGTTTCCGGTCATTTGTAATTGTGAAAAGACAAGAAGCACTTAATGCCATTAAGGCGTAAACCAAATACTTGAAAACCATCAGATATTCAAGTAAAACCTTCATAACTTGATTATTGGTGGTTGTTGGAGCAAATGGATATATAAATAAAAGTAATTCACGTAAGGTGACTTCTTTGAAATATTCCACTTCTTCCGGAGAAAGTTTATAGTTTTCCGATATTTTTTGAACCAAATCTTCATTTGTAATTGCATCTTGATGATTATTTTCCACTATAAGTGGATCACTCATGGAAATATTGAATTGGTTCCATAAGCGAGCAACTTCTGGATTTTTATCCATATCAGTTCCATTTTGTAGGTATTCTCGTAGTTCATCATCGTCGAAAAAGACTGCTTCTTTTGGAGGCGCTGGTTCATTAAGAATTATATTGGAATGGAACGGTTTGAGATGAGAAGCATCTGGAGTACTTAGAGCAGAATTCAGGGAAGACATCCGTACATCAGTTCCGAGGATATCAAAATCTGCAAGTCCATGAACGAGGGTATTTGCGTCGTTGAAGACATTTTCGAACATTAGACGTTCATCAAGGGAAGTGTATTTGATGGCGGGGACCGAGGGCACCGAGGGTGCCGAGGGTGCCGAAGTTGGAATCGAGGGCACCGAGGGTGGGATAGATGATGGAACCGAGGGTGGTACCGAGGGTGGTACCGAGGGTGGAATCGATGATGATACCGACGGTGGTACCGACGGTGGCACCGACGATATTGGTCTATCAGGGGAATGATAAGCAGTCAGTAGACTCAGAACAATCGGTAGAGAAGTTGATCCATTTGTTGATTCAGATTTCCCATCAGAATCACTAGATGTTCTTCTTGGACGATTCCCATGATTTTCTGCTGGATAAACACAAGGAAATTTCACTCGAAAACAATTTCCACATGTTGGTTGTACTTCATCACATTTAATTTTCCGTCGTTTACATTCAAGACAACCTTTTCTTGAATATTTCCTTTTCAGGATTTTCTTTATCTTTCCATTCATATGGAGGGAAAGAAGGAGAATTATCTGGTTGTTGGGATAAAATGGATATTTAAAGAATGGGATAAAAATGGATTTATTAAAAGAACGGGTATTTTAGACCACGTGACTGACTAAATGAGGCGGGGCTGAAAAGATGGGGGTATTGATTGATGGAGTTGATGATTAAGGGCGGGCGAAGCACAAAAGATGAGATTTGAGGTAGTTGAGTTGGATTTTGACTTGGATACTTGAGGGTGAGTTGATTTTTGAGTTATATTTTGGGGTGAGTTGATTTTTGAGTTACAATTTAAGTTGGGGTTTAAAAATTTGAGTCGTTTTTGTTGTTTGATTTCTTGGTTCATTTATTCTTTTTCGTTTCTTCCTCCCATGCAATATGCTCAATCTCTGCAACGCGCAATTCATCGCCACGAATTCAACGCCGTTTCGCACGATTAAATCTTCCTCTATAGATTCTTGGTTCGATTACAACTTATATGCAGGTTTTTAATTAAAATATCCTGTATATAACCAAAAATGTTAAGAACATTAGCCAAGGCGGTTATAATGGGACGATTATCCGGAGAAATTTATATAATGTTTTGATCGAGGTTCAATGTTTAAGAACGGATTAATTCGAGTTTTGTTTTAATTTGAGTGAATTTTGTCCTATAATTTCAGAATTCTTTTTGAGAGGAATTTTAGCATGAACCAAAAAAACAAAAATTATTATGGAGTTTTTTCTTTCTTGTTTTTTTTTTTTTTTTTTTTTTTTTTTTTTTTTTTTTTTTTTTTTTTTTTTTTTTTTTTT
>JAJMHH010000053.1:0-56535 GCA_030582955.1 Osmozyma tolerans
TTTTTTTTTTTTTTTTTTTTTTTTTTTTCTTTTCTTTTCTTGTTTTCTTTTTCGGTATTTTTATGCTGGCCTCGAATTCAATTCCTCAAATGGCGTATTTACTGAATGCGCCTATACAATTCGGCTTCCGCTGCACTAGCTGTAATCACTTTCTAAGAACACCTCAGAGCTTGAACCTTCTGCGCATTATCTTGGTACCTAATCGCTATAGTCACGTGACTACATCATACCCATGTCAACGCGCTTCTCAGGTTGGTCTCCTCTCCACTTATCAACCGGATGAAGAAGTTCATCGGAATCCTGAAGAAGGAATCGTCTCTGCCCGAGGCACACAGTGATCATGTTCCTGAAGGCACCAACACCCGTGCGAGTGCCAGCATCACGTCGGAATCTGACTCTCTCCAGGAACTACGCCCAATGTTCCTCAGTCATCGTGATCAAGAGGGCCCCTCCAACCACCTTGAGTTGAACTTAAATCCGAGTATATGTCCTCCCTCGCTACTGACACGAGAAAGCGACTCCTTCTTGCCCTCTGTCTTCTCGTCCCACTATACAAAGTCCACCAACCAATCATCCTACGCCTCCTACGGGTCCAAGAAGCCCCCTCAGAGACGACAGCTGCTGATGGGCAGAACCCTTCAGACAATGGATATTCCCAGCGAGGTTGCGGAGTTCAAGGATGGTCGTCCTATTCATCCTGCCGATGCCATGGCAGAGAAACTCCGCCAACTTAGCCAAGATATGGCGTACATCTCAAACCACCACGAGAACTCCGTCACCAATCTCTCCACCAGTGTCGTGGAAATGATATCCTGTTTGAAAGACTTTGTGCTGTTCACGAGGTCCCTCGATCGCTCCTCTGCCTGGTCTTTTTCTGCCTTTGACAACGGCAATGTTCGCAAGATCCTCAGAACTTACCTTCATTACTACGACAATCTCCTCAGGGACGACGCCTTCATCAGATCCAAACTCCTTCTCTGCAAGTCTTTCAATGATTTTGTATCCTGCTTGAAGAGCTCGTCGGCTCCCTTGCAAGACGACATGCGTAAACCTCAAAACTACTCCATCGGCAACAACGACGGCTCATCATTGCCCAATGTGGACCTGTTGGCGCGTATAATGAACCGGATTGTCACTTCAAATGCCAAAATTCATGACCAAAATGGCTCTTTCATTGCCCCTATCGCTCGAGGCGTTGCCTCCGACATGGTCGTTCTCTGTCTATACTTTGGCTCACCCGCTCCCTCAGAAAACCACTGGCGCTTAGTGCCTGCCATCCACGAACTCTACGATGATATTCACGTGGTAATTGCAAAAAACCACATCGAGCCTGCTTCCGCTACGGCTCAATCTGCATCCATTCCCCTCGATGGTTATGCGGCCAAGGATTCTCAAAGAACACAACCGAAGCATGTACCGACTTTCAAAATGCCATTCCGTAATCCCTCCGACTGGGAAGCTCCACCAATGTCGATTTCTGTTTCCACTGAATCTTCCATAAGGGTGTCGGGTACGATGGGTGGATACATTTACCCAATGATAGATGCAAAGCGCCAACCGCAACTACGATCGTACGCCGAATCAAAGTTTGCAATCTCATGTGGGCATGTGTGTCTAGACAAGAGAGAGGGCAATGTTGAATATCCGTACATATCCTCACCGCTGGCGGTGTTGGTGAACTTGTACAAGCAGGCGTTAACGGCTCAATACGAGAAGTTCGCCCAATCTGCCGATGATGCCACCATGTTGGAGTCCAAAGTGGCATATGCATCGGTTTTAAACCAATTGGATGAGTTGTTTCCTCTCAAGCGAGTCAAGGTTTACGATCACAAGCTGAAGCAGGAAAAGGCTGACTACAAAAATCTTCCGAAGCACCGATTCGGCCAGATCATCTGGGGTGAACGAACGTTGATTCTGGCAAAGAGATCTAAAGACGGCCAAAAGATAGCAGAAAAGCGGTTAAGCGACCTTGCTATCATCAAGGTCAATAAGCTACTCAAGTGCGATCAGAATTACCTTGGTGATGATATAGCGCTAAACGAGTACGACCCATCGTTGATCTTTGAAAATCTTTATGTGAGAAAGATCATTGGCCTTGGGCGTCTGGCTAGAGATCTCAATGACAGCGTCAATGAGGTCGATTCATTTGTCTCGACTCCATCCAGAGACTCTGACGGCAACGCTACGTACGGTGGTTTGCCGGTGTTCAAATACGGATCTACAACAAAATACACTAGGGGATATTTAAACGGAATCAAGCTCGTTTACTGGTTGGACGGAGCAATGCATTCGTCTGAGTTTGTGGTCAACTCTTTTGAGAACACAACTGCTTTTGCCGCTGGCGGTGATAGCGGATCTTGGATCTTGAGCAAACTCGAAGACGTCAAAGGAACTCCTGAGAATAAGGGACTTGCAGTTGCTGGAATGCTCCACTCGTACGATGGCGAGTTCCGGCAATTTGGGCTCTTCAGCCCCATGACTGAGATTCTTGATAGACTTGAGGAGGTTACCAAGATCAAGTGGGGCGTTGTTGGTGTGCAAGAGAAGGGCACAGAGGCCTTGAGTGGTGATTCGGAGAGCGAGTTCGAAAGCGACAGCGATGCCAGTACCGAGTACGAGAGTCTCAGTGATGAGCAACTGAGCCCACCCATAGACTAGTTAATTTTTTCCATGATCTTTATACATTGCGCTATGATCTCTATGGTAAGTTTGTATTATCTTTCATTATAGTATTATCTCTATTACACACACATCAAGTGTCCTTACATCAACAAAGCAGCAACACCGGCAACACCAGCAACGAGACCAGCAGCGTTTCTGGCTGCGCCAGCCTCATAAGAGGAGACGTTTGCTGTAGTAGACTCAGCAGCAACAGAAGAAGAAGCTGGCTTAGATGAAGCTGGTTCTGGAGCAGAAGTAGTGCTTGGCACCAAACATGGCTCGGTGATGACGACAGTGCTGGCCTCAGAGACAGTCACGGTGTGTGGAGCACAAGCATCTTGGTGGCAAGTGGTCACAGTGAGAACGGTGGACTCTGGGCAGTAGGTTGTGTAACCGGTAACAGTAGCCTGTTCGGTGGCGGTGGTGTTCCAGAGGTGACCAGATGGAGCTGGACCAGCAGAAGAAGATGCAGCAGCAGAAGAGAATTGGTCACCGTATGGAACCTTTTGGATCTTGATGGACTCACACTGGTCGGAAGGCTTGGTTTCGTTGAACTTGACCAAGTAAGATCTCTCAGAGTAGTTGTATGGGTCACCGGCGTTCTTACAAGCCCAGAAAGGAGCACCGTATTGGAGGTATCCCTTGTCGTCGAAAGAAACGTCCTTAGGGGAGACAGAGGCACCAATGGCCAAGTTGTCACCAAGGAAGTTACCCAAGTTGAAGGTGAAGTCGTAGCTCTTGAAGGTCACATGCTTGGAGTCAGCGTCCCAGGTCAATTCTTGTGGGTTTTGGCCAACGAGGAAGTAGTTGAAACCAGCACCCTCGTGGATAGAAGAGAGGTATTGACCGTTCACGTTGTCGGAGTCAGAGACGACCTTAAGGCCGATTTGCTCAGCGGCGACGGCGGTGGCGACAGTGGCAAGAGTGGCAACTTTCATTATGATTTTTGATGGAGAGATGAAGAAAAGAATAGCTTGAACGAAGGCGAACTTGCTCTTCTTATATGATTGTAATGGGCATTGCACGATGCATAGAGAAATCTATATTTAGTAAGCAATCACTCCATCATGATGTCATGTTGTTTTTGTGCACTGAAGAGATGTAAATAAATATTCCAAATTTGGATTTCACCTCACAGAGTGCGATGCCGCAAAATGGCGGCGATGTCGCCGAAATAGGAAATGACCCCTCGGAGAGTTTATGATATTCCCTCGAATGATGCATAAAATCGGCCTTTTGTCAGGAGATTCTGCATCCTTCGAGGTTTTCTCGAATCAATTTTCTTTTCTTTTCTTTTCTTCCATTCTTTTCTTTTTCCTCGCGGGCGTCTACGTACGTTGTGTGGCACCAAACAAACAAAAGCCAAATTTAGCACAAATTTTGGATAGGGCCCACAAAGTTTTTTCAACCTCGCATTCTAATCTCTGAATGCAAGGAAAAAGAAGCCTTTGCTAAGCGAATTTCCGGTTGCGAAATTGCCGTAGCACACCATAGAATACAGTGTGGAGATTGATTTTAAATAAGTACATAGCTGTAACAAAAAGCTGTAATAAAAAGTAAGATTCGGAAGATATACTGACTGATTATGTTCTATTCCTATTTATACAATGTTCTCATTGTCCCAGTCTCTCCATCTTCTTGTACTCGATGAACCTCCCTAAGTTTGTCCACACCTCTTCTGCACGAAGCTTCAACTCACCGCTGCGGTTCTTATCAATAGATTTGTAACATCCACGCATGGCTGGCTCCAACTTCTGCAATTGGTCGAGGTATTGACCCTCCACGAAAACCTCTAAGTCGTAGGGATATTCAGCATCTCCGAAAATGTCGTAAATGAGATTCAAACTTTCAAGTGCAATCTCAATGGCTCTACCTTCTTTGAAGTTGTTCTTCTCCTGCAAGAAAACCCCAGCTTGGCCCATGAGAAACTCCCCGACGAGTCTCACAAGTTCAGTGGTACCCACCAACTGTGCAACAGTACCAGCAAACCCCACACCAGACAATATGAAGTCAAACAACACTGTTGGATCCTCACACTTATCGATGTTTTCTGTGAGGGTGTTGATTTTGCTCACAAGGCCCTTGATATCCTTGGCCCCCACCTTATCCTTAACTTCACCTCCCACGCTCTTGCTCAAGCCCCATAATATACTGAGGCACACTCTTTGCTGCTCGAGATTATCCTTCTGGCTGACCTGGCTTACTAGCTCCCAAATCTCTGGCACACTCGTGTACCATGCCACTGGCAATGTGTCGTTCGAGAGCAAGAGCCAGCAGAGGTTGTTCACCGCGATCAACAACTTCAGTGTCAACGCAAGATGATCTTCGTGCTGGTTGTCGTACTTCAAGAGATGAACGCACGAGGGCAAGGCAATTTGTAACAAGCACTCTATCGTAGCGTCATGCAAGTGTACCGGATCGCCCGGATGAGCGTCGTTGATGGAGAGGTACTCGCAGACGGTGGTGAAGATGTCGATAGTCACGTCGATAGCTTGAAGATCTGCCCTTGCTCGCGTCTTCTCTGGAGAATCTCCGCCAAAAGGAACATCGATATCTTTTGGTTTTTCATCCGCCTTTGGCTGCTCCTTCTTGATAGGCTCCTGTGGAGTCTCGTAGAGGAGCTTGTGCAAGTTGTCGAGGTCTATCGCGGTGATGACGGCAAAGGTGTTCCGGAGAATGTTCAACGAGGTTTCTTCCTTGTTGTCATCAAGCGCAGCCACCTCATACAAATGGAAGCGAATGCCTTCGACGTACACCTTGGCGAGGTTATTAGACAGGAGAGACTCATCGGTGGACAAGGCTTGGTGTAACTTCTCGAGATCAAAGTCTGGGTGGGCAGTTAGCTGAGCGACGAAGTCGGCGAAGTCAGATGCAAATTCGTAGATGAAATCGAGCAACGCATTGAACAACTTTGTGGAGGAACGAAGCTTAGGCACGTTCCAGTTGAGTAGGTCCAATACCAACTTGAGCACCGGCTCGAGCTTGGAGTACACACTCTCATATAGTTCGTCAGAGCAGGAGGCGATGGCCACGATCAACGATAAGACGTTCTCGGTGAAGTCAAACAAGAGCAACAGTCTCTTCTTTTCTAGCTTCTTCTCGCCGCTTTCGTTCATGAATTGGAAGGATGTTTGGATTTTCTGGAGAGAGGCATCGATTGCAGGCCATATGTTAAGACGCCAAATGTGCTTGGCAACATCGTGGCCCTCTTCGATAGCAAGGTTTCTCAAAAGACCAAACAGCTCCACCACGATCTCGTCGTTGGAGTCATTAAGAGTCTGTTCCATGACTGTAGCCACAAGACGCTCTTTCAAAAGCATACGCCTCAATCTGGGGTCCTCTGCGAGCACCATGATGGCGTTGATGGCCATGGACCGGTCATTTGGAGCCGATGATGACAACTTGGAAATCATGGGGGCGATCTTGTTGACACGAGTGGCCTCATCCTTGGCGTCTTGTTTATCGAGGCCGGCGTTTTTCCGTGCCACTGGATTGAGCCTTGCTTTTTGGTTTCTTCTGCCTTTTTTTAATTTACCCATTATTATGATGTAGAGCAGAGCTAATTTAGAGATGCAGAGGTCAGAAAAATTCCCCTGTCTATGCTCGATGACCTCCTACATGCACTCCACGATGTACCAGATGGCCACATGGTAGGAGATGTTGGTGTAGCTATATAGAATATGTTGATTTTTCAATCTTCATCTTCATCTTCGTCATTGTCTTCGCCTGTTGCTTCGTCTAACGAGAAGTAGGAGGATTCAGCGAACCACTTTTGATAACATCGTCAGTCTTGATCTCCGCGTGCCGGAGATCTTCCTTAAGCTGGCTTTGGCTCTCCCCTGCTGCCTTAGGGTCCATAACCTTCTGCATTGTCTCGCGGATATCCTTCCATGATGACGGCTGGTCGTCGTACTCGTGCACGTAAATGTCATCTCTCAAGTTGCCGTCTTTCCTGAGTTGTTCGCTACTGTTAGCCGAGTCTTCACAATTATACTGGGAATAAATACATACATTATGAGCGGTTGCCAGAACTTGACGCCAGTGTACCAGCCGATGGCGCCGACTGCCACTAAAACAAGGGCCTTTCCTCCTCTTCCGGACATGGTGTAGTTGCGGAGATTTTGGATTCGCGGAAAACCTTAGGGCCGATAGGAAGTGATTTTGCTTCACACGCTGCTTGGAATATTTATGTATATAAATTATTGTGTTTAGCTTTATATATATATAAATTCACGTTTGCATAATTACGTATGCTTCTATGTTAATTTCTGGTTAAATGGCTCTTTTTCTTATCACACTTTTTGGTGTTTTATCTACATACAGTGGCTGCGAGGCATTTTGCAACATTGCACCTAAACTACAAATCCTGACCGACCAGATATAGCATATGCATTTCAAATTCGAATATAAATCAATCTAAATATTAATATATATAAATATATATATATGAAATACTTACTGAATAAACTATGCAAATTTTCTTAGGTAAATATGGATACCTTCACAGCTTATGCTATTCTACGGGTCACCTAAGCAATACTTATTCGCAGACTCAGAAGCCCTCAAAGACCAGGCTGGATAAAGTGAAGCGCGCACTACCATCGATGGTATATAAGCGAGACACAAATCCCCAGCGAAGACTTCTTTTCTTCTTTAATCAAAAAGTATACGGGAGAATTTGCCACGACGGGATAATGCAAATTGTCAAGTTATCATCGTTGCCATTTAATCTAAAAATTAAATTCATCTCCCCAGAGTAGTGTAAATTCCCATAAGGAAGTTTGATATCCGATGGGTCTCTTAAGTGAGGCGATGGTTATTGAATGTCGATAAATGGGATACATTTTGTAACATTCTTGGATATTTTGAGTCTTGTTATTCTCTAGATGTTAGTAGCATCTCTAGCTATTAGTAGTATCTCATACTCTAGAGACCCCAATATTATGTGACGAAAACCTACGGTAGTCTACACCTAATTCTGAAAAATGATTTTATTTATACAGTTTTACCTGGAGGCTAACCTGAATATGCCTTAACGGAACTTGTTGAAGCCAATGTCGCTGGCCTTCTCTCTGAAGCATTGACGGCAGATGTTCAAACCGTACTTTCTGATCAAACCCTGGTGGGACGAGCACACTCTGCACTGTCTAGAGCCTTTACCAAAGTGTCTTGGGTGGGAGAACCAAACGTTTTCGTGAGCCATATTGCTAAAAGTTAGTAGCTGAGCTAATGATGATGTTTTGCACTGGGTATCTGGGAAGGAAACAGCTTTTGAAGTTGAGAAGAGCCACACTAATAGGGAGGGGAAATGTATGGTCAGGTAATATAGGAAAAGCTGGAATCCTTCAGATGTGAATGCTGGAATTAAATGGGGATGTTCAGGAGGTAAACATACAATTAAAATTGAACTCTGGTTTATTGATTCAAGAAGGTGGAAATTTCAACAAGAGTATCAAGAGAAAGTTGGTGCGATAATGGAGAATTTTTTTTTTCGTCTACATGCCGGACACACTCACTCTTGTTGCATGGCCGCCCCGGGGTGCTTTACTATGGCAAACGAGCGCGCACTAATGTACGGGTGCGATCAGTAAAAAAGAAAAAAACAATGCTACACGAAAGATCCCCATAGTGAGCGTTCCTGTAGGGAAGCATTTAGGGCTGAAGCCCTAATGATGTCCCCTCCACCTACAACTCATCGCGGTGAGAGGGAGTCAATTAGGCATAAAGACATCGCTACAACAAACCAGCACATCAGCATCTGCATAGAATGGGCAAATCGGGCCACTCCCATAGAGCTACCCTCAAGAAGGACCACAAACCTTTCAAATCCAGACATGCATCCAAGGGCCAAATAAAGAGTCTTAATAAAGGTAAGGTGGATAAATCCGCCGGCTCGGGTAAGGGCACACGTGAGCTCTCCAAGATTGAAAGAAAAAACATGCACAAACAACTAAAAGCCAACAAGATCCTCGAAACGAAGCGCATTAGGAAATTGTTCGAAGGTTCCAGTGGTGCCGAGAAGATCATCACGGTGATCTCGCTAACCGACGATATCCCCAGTGAGGCCATCTTGTCCCAGTTGATCAACTCGGTCAAGGAGTCTCTCGAGCAAGCAGACATCGACTTCACCGCTCCATCGGTTCACACAGTGAAGTTGCCTCGGTTCAAGTCCAATGCCAAGTTCATCTTGCCCAACCCCACTGATCTCATAGATATCTTGGACGCATGCAAAGTTTCCGACTATGTTGTGTTTGGATTATCTGCACAGAAGGAGATTGATCCCACCTACGGTGAGCAGATCCTCCGAGCCGTCATTGCACAAGGTGTAGCCTCTGTCATTGGCGTGTTGCCCAACCTTGTCTCTGCATACCCCAAAAAGAACCTCCAGCAGGACATCCGCCAGTCTTTGCAATCATTTTTCACCCACTTTTTCCCTGCTGAGGAGAAGCTCTTTGCTCTCGAGAACGAGACTGAGTGTGCTAACTGTCTTCGAGTCATCTCGCAGAAGTTCCCTGCCCTGATAAGCTGGAGAGACTCCAGAGCATACATGGTGGCGGACTCTGCACAATGGCTCCAGACGAGTCCCGAATCGGGCTATGTTGTCGTTGAGGGCACCGTCAGAGGCGTTGGCTTCGACCCCAACCGGTTAGTGCATTTGCCCGGACACGGGGATTTCCAACTTGAGCGTATCGAGTCGGTGGCCAGACACGCCAAGGATACCGTGGGTGGCCAGGTATACACACCGGATGAGTCGCAAGAGACGCTTGAGGAGCTCAATCCGCAGGAACTTGACATGGATGACAACGAAGACGGACTAGATCTCGGAGACGACGATGAGCAATGGGGAGTGCAGATGGAGGGAAAGAACTACTTCAACAGCCACGACGATCTCGCCAGAAGAAAGCACAGACTTCCGAGGGGCACATCCGAGTACCAAGGCAAGTGGCTCTTGGATGATGTACTCGAAGGTGCCTCTGATGCCGAGGAAGTGGACGGAGAGTCCGACATTGACATTGAGGAGAACGAAATGGACAATGAGCAACAGGAAGAGGCAGACGTGGATGGCGATGTGGACGGTGCAGGTGATGCCATGGAAGATACCCAGTCTGAGATGTTCGTGGAGTTGTCACCAGAAGAAGAAGAGCAGCAGCTCCGCGAGTACAGAGCTATGGAGAAGGAGGACCGTGAGTTCCCGGACGAGATCGAATTGGACCCACGAGACTCGGCCAAGAAGGAGCTTGGACAGTACCGTGGAGTCAAGTCGCTTGGTAACTGCAACTGGGACTGGGATGAGCAAGACGAAGAGAGACCCAGCATCTACAGTCGTTTGTTGCACATCAACAACTTCAAGGCCACCAGAAATAAGTTGCACAAGGATGCGGTCAAGCAGGCACAAGTGCAGGCGGGAAGCAAGGCCCGGTTGTACATTCGGGCACCACAGTTTGTTCTTAACGGTGTGGATGCCACCGCACGCGTCTTCTCCGTGTACCTGATGCTCGAGCACGAGCACAAGTTGGCCATGACCAACTTCTCGTTTAAGACATGGGAAGATTACGAAAAGCCCGTGCCCACGGGAGAACCTCTCACTGTCCAGTACGGATTCAGAAGATACGTGATTACGCCAACATTCAACCAGGCATCCAACTCATCCAACAACGTGCACAAGTGCGAGCGTTTTGCTCACCATGGCGACACGTGCATTGCGTCGGCCATCGCGCCCGTGATGTTCGAGAATGCGCCCGCCATTTTCTTCAAGACCGCGGCCAACGCGGAAGGACCGGCTCTAGAGCTCGTTGGCCAGGGCACCTTCTTGAACTGCGACCACACGCGTGTGATTGCGCAAAGAGTGGTGTTGACGGGCCATCCAGTGAAGATTCACAGGAAGCTCGTGACCGTGCGGTACATGTTCTTCAACGTGGAGGACATCAACTGGTTCAAGGCCGTGCCGTTGTTCACCAAATCTGGAAGAACTGGTTTCATCAAGGAGAGTTTGGGTACTCACGGCTACTTCAAGTGTACTTTTGATGGGAGTCTTCTGGCCCAAGACGTGGTGGCTATGGCTTTATACAAGAGAGTTTGGCCCCGTGTCTGAATGTGTTTATAGATTATGGTACACTAACATCATCTTGATTATGTAAGCGTTGCCCTTACGTAAGGGTTTCTTTTTTCTTTTTTTTCTTTCTTTTTTTTTTTTTTTTTTTTTTTTTTTTTTTTTTTTTTTTTTTTTTTTTTTTTTTTTTTTTTTTTTTTTTTTTTTTTTTTTTTTTTTTTTTTTTTTTTTTTTTTCGTCATATTTCTAATCTCCTTTATGCAAAACGTCCTAGCAAACCTTCGCATTGACTCCACATTTGCCGCCACCATCATCAAATCGCACAATCAATTACTATGGATTTTTTACCCCACGGATCAACACCAGCAACAGCAGGATTTACTTGCAACTCATGCGGAGTTCGCTTCGCTGCTGCTGATTTGCAAAGACAGCACATGAAGACTGACTGGCATCGCTACAACCTAAAGAGACGTGTTGCAGGTCTTCCGCTGATATCGTCCGACGTCTTTGCAAGCAAGGTCTTGTCCCAACAGAAGATTATAGACGAGGCCCTTGAAACCGAAGATGAATTCGGCTTCCACGTATACCACCGCTCTCGCTCCAGCGGCCACAGACAGCTCACCAAGAAGGATCTTAAGCACATGGCTAAGGCCGACAGGGGCAGACTAGCGGCCAAAGCCACAGTGGAATCAGCAGACAAGGATACTTCTCGAGATGCCAGTCCAGCAGTGTCTGTTGCGCTGTCGCTATCGGAGTTTTCCTTGGGCCCCGACTCTGATCACTTTGTTTCGGAGCTGGATGCCGAGACTGGGTCAGACATGAGCTACTCAGACACCGAGGACTCAGACTACTACAGAGAGAGTGACGATGAAAGGCAGCCTAGCAGTGCAGGCGAGGAGACGGACGTGGAGGAAGACATGTTGGATGAGTTGCCCAACTACGTGTGCTTCTATTGTGGTAAGAACAACACAGAGAAGGAAGCCAACATCAAGCACATGCTGAACACACATGGCCTTTTCATACCTGAGAGATCGTATTTGGTCGATCTAGATGGCTTGCTTGCTTTCCTCCATGAGGTCATTGTCTACGACCATGAATGCCTCACGTGTGGCTTTGAGGGCAAGTCTCTCGAGAGCATCCGTCAGCATATGGAATCCAAGGGTCACTGTCGTGTTCCTTACGAGACAGACTCAGAGAAAGCTGTCTTTGATGAGTTTTATGACTTCTCTGCCGTTTCGGAATCGCCTTCAAGGGCCACTACCACAAAGAAGGTGGCTTTTGCCGACCCCTCAGAAGCGGATGTGTCATCGAAGGAGTTGACGCTTCCCTCTGGCAGCAAAGCTTCCCATAGAGATGTGGCAAGACTGCAGCATAGACCTGCACTGCTGCTCGTGCCTCGAGAGATTCCAGACCTGACGAAAACTGTTGCTTTGGTGGACAGAAGGTTTGCTCCTGGTCTTACTGTGCGACAAGTATCCAAGAACGAAAAGGACGCCAGGCGCATGGAGCAGAAGCAGAGGAATATCCACCAGAGAAGAAACAAGGCAGCCAAAGTCAACTTCCAACCTCACTTCAGAGACGAGATTCTTGGAACTTAAGCTGCACATTGCACATTGCACATCTCTTCCACACTTGGGTATCCACGAGCCGAGGAGAGTACCCGTCCTGGTTGCACCTGCTTTATAGAGTTCCCAGGCTATGTGCACGATATGGTCAGTTCCATCAAGTGATGGTCTAATTTAAGGGGAAAGGGTCTCTTTACATATTGATAGGAAATACCAAACTAGACGAAAATAATATATTCATCGGCCGACCTGTAGAGTTTATTGAAGCCCCTTTACCCATGTCATTGTAACTATAGAAATTACTAGTCACGGTGTGTGGAGAGTCACGTATCGCGCACAAAAAATAAGCGCTTCATTATCTTCACGCCGTGCGTGGTTGTGAGGGAACATAGGATACCTCGCTACTTTTGCCAGACCATATTTGTGTGCAGTCCATGCGTTTCTGGAGAAGGCTATCGAACTTCTACCCATACTAGAAGCATCTCTTGCGTACTGATAGCTTCAAATTAATATCGGTACAGAAGAGATTTCTTCCCGGAAAGACCTTTCTTTTTCCTTTTTATCTATATTGTTACCATAACAAACTCATTTTTTATTTGCCTACCTTCCTAAAGCACCCTCAGTTCAATGCTTTATGGTTTACGACTCGCACTTATATGATATCCTTAAGGTGCTGCCCTCGGCCACCTCAGACGAAATCGCAAAAGCTTACAAGAAACTAGCTCTCCGCTACCATCCAGACAAGACAAACCATAACCCCACTTTAACGGAGAAATTCAAAGACACAACAAGAGCATATGAAGTCCTCAAAGATGAACGAACTCGTCAAGTGTATGACGTTTATGGTGAGGACGGCCTAGACGGCACGGCTGCCATGCAACAAGAGCAGCAACAACAACAACAACAACAACAACAGCAACAGCAAAGACAGCAAAGACAACAGAAACCACCGGGATTCTTCCAGCCTCCTCCTTTCCAGCCCTTTGCTCAGCAAGACTTGTTTTCCCGCATGTTTAGCGACATGAACCTGATGTTCTCTTCTCATGGCTCCATGTTCGACGATGCATTCTCCTTCGGCTTCCCTCAGAACACATCTGCCGCTGGTGGCTTCCCGGGCGGAAGTGGTGGTGGCACCAAAATGAAAAAACACGTCAGACCGGCTCCCTCGACGTCGAACTCTTACTCGGCGATTGCAGGCGAAGACATTCACCACACTTTCAAAGCATCCTTGGCCGATATGTACTATGGTCGTGCTACCAAATTTCTGTTGGCCACCATGACAAAGTGCTCGAAATGCGATGGCCATGGCTGTTTCAACCCATCAGTTTGCAGAATATGCAAAGGGTCCGGCCGTGTTGTTGTCATCATGCTGAATCAGTTCTCAAAGTACCAGGAGTACTCCAATTGTGAGAATTGCAGTGGGTCCGGCATCTATTCCGAGCCCGATGACAAGTGCCCCAACTGCAATGGAGGATACCACATGCAAAACAAAATCCTCCAAGTGAACATTCCTCCGGGGCTGCATAACGGTGATCGGTGCGTGCTCCAGGGAGAAGCAGATGAGGGCAAGAACATTGTTCCTGGTGATGTCATTATCCACATTCAGGAAACGCCTCATCCCTTTCTCGTCAGAAAAAACAACGACTTGTTCATGGAATATGACATCGACCTAAAGACTGCATTGCTAGGAGGAAGCATAGTCATCCATGACTTCATCAAGACGGGGGAAAACCTCAAGATACACATCAACTCTCATGGCGATGATGATCTTAACGATGCAGTGGATCCGGCTATCAAACATGGGGAAATCGTTGGGTCGATCAATCTGAGCTCGCCCAAGATCGTCAAGGGCATGGGCATGCCCATAAACACAAGCATACTGCGGGGCAAGTTTCTTCAGAAGTCCAATGACGGGCCCGATGTGACTGCGTTCAGTAGGGGAGACTTGTTCATCAAGTTCAATGTTCAGATCCCCTCGCTTGCAGAGTTCGCCAGCGTGCAAGACATTGCTCTTCTTCAGAAAGTGCTCCCTCAGAAGCTGGAGAAAGTCTCGCCAGGGACTACGACGCAAGAGCTGCATCTTTCAAACCTTGATGGAGAGGGACCAAAGGGAAACATTTCGCAACTGCTCTCGCCATCGAAGAGTTCAAAAGAAAGCTCCAGGAAACTGTCTAATGATCTGTCGCTGGGAGACTACGATTATGATGGCATTGACTTGGATAGCGATTGCAAAGAGGAGCAAGAAGATGACATTTTTTATGCGGGAGAGTGGAGTAAGGAGATAGACGACGAGTCCAAGAAGAGACGAAAAGTCAATGACGGGAAGTCAGGAAGGAAGACATTTCTTGGAGAAGCTGGTGTCAGCTGCTGATTACGAATGGTTTTAATGGGATTATCGGTTAGATTTTACAATTTGTAGATCAATTTAAATTAGAGTAACAAGCTATATGGTGTATTATCGGAAAAATCAATTCCTGCATACTCTGTTTAGACAAAAACACCCTTGCACGTAAGATTGACGTATCTAAAAACCTCGGTTTCTCCGCTTACACAGTCATGTCTTCCGAAGCTGTACTCGACCAGGCACTTATCAAGGACTTGCTGAATCACATATATGAAAAACGAAAGGCTACAGCGTTTCAGATCGAGGGTTTCACAAAGCAAGCGCTCACAAGAAATGACTATCCCACAATATATAAGATCATATCGGAATTGACCGAGCTCTTAGACGGCGTTTCCACGTCAGCGACTATGGGAGCCATCACTGCATTGGGAAGTGTCTCTGTTGCGCTTGGCTCTTTTGCAATTGCTTATTTCCTCGATGATATTGTCAGACCCATTTTCCGGACTTTCAGAGATACAGACGCCAGAGTGCGCTACTACGCATGTGAATCGTTATACAACATCGCCAAGATCGCTCGTGGCGAGATCCTTTTGTATTTCAACGAGATATTTGATATTCTTTGTGTGTTGGTGACAGATACGGAATCTTCGGTTAAGAACGCGGCTGATATCTTGGACAGACTAATCAAGGACATTGTGAGTGCCAAGTCCACCAATTACGTGTCCATTCTACATCAGCAGACTGACGAGACATCTAGTATTGCCTCGCATGTTATCTCGCCAGATGGAGGCGTGGGCATCCAGGTCAACAATCCCCAGGACTCTTCGAAGGCGTTCCTGCTACCTAAATTTATCCCGACGTTGTTGGAACGGATGTACACAATCGATCCGTTTGCAAAAAAATTCTTATTAAGCTGGCTAGAGCTTTTTGACGATATCCCCTCCCTTGAGCTCTTGACCTTCCTCCCCAACTTTCTCGAGCCTTTGCTAAGGTTTCTTATGAATAATTGTCCCTCCGACGTGAGAGTCGAGACACAGAACCTCTTGAACATCTTTCTTAAAGAAATCAAGGCTATTCACAGAGTCAAGTGTGAGATCAAGAGGGAACAGCTCACCAAAGAAAAGGCCAAGCTCACCCAGGGTTGGACATCTAATCGCGCTACTCCTCAAGATGGGGATGATGTTGAAAACACCCCTGATCCTTCAAAGGGTATGAGTGAACTCAAGCTCACTTCAGCTGATCTGGATCACGCTGATGCTATTTCAGTCTCCTCGAACAGCACTACAATCATCCGCAGAACCGACCTGAAGGGTGATCATGTGTCTGGAAAGCCGATACGCTCGGAGGAGCGTGCAAGCTTGACGCCTCCTCTAGCTAAGGATGTGTCCGACGATATTCATAGCGAGAGTGACTCAGTGTTTATCGATGGCCAGGATATTTTCATCGACTATCCAAGGATAATTGATATCTTACTCTCTTTCCTCAGGACTGGTATGCCTACAATCAGCAGTGATTCCAAGCTCAATGATCTAGCTGGAGAGAGTCACGAGATCTATCTTGAAATCCAATTGACTGCTCTCAGATGGTTGCAAGAAATCGTCAGTATAAGCCCGACAAGTTTCTCCAAGTTTCTCCCCGACTGCGTGTCTATCAACATGCAAAATGTCGCCCTCACTGATGACAACAATGACAAGGAACTTCGCAACCATTTCTTAAAGTTCAATCTTGCATTGCAATCGTATTTGGTCAAATTGAATGAGATTGGTCATGAGAAGACCCTTGGCGATCTTGATGAAGAGAACTACGATGCGGGCTTGATGGAAATCACTGAAAACCAAACGAAGGGTCTTAATGAAGAAGCTTTAGATAATTTCGTTGAATTCTACTTGAACAAGACATTGCAGGTGGTGATGGGGGAGTGCTTGCGCAATGTCAACGAACTAGCTCGCTTGACATCTTTAGACTGGCTCATGTTCTTGTACTCGAACTTCCCAAGCAGCTTCTTCGAATCAGGTGACAAGGGAGAAAATGAGGGCAGTGTGTCCACAGACAAGTATATGTTTGATTTGACGTCATTGCTTAAGTCGTCGACCGATGCTAGCAACGAGGTCATTTCGAAAGTTCTTTCGTTGGCATCTAAGGTGTCCGAAAATAATCAGGATTTTTTCAAGGAGTTCATGATCAAACTTATATCACTCTTTGAGACAGATGGCTTCGACACGAAGCCTCAAAATACTGGAGCTGCTAGTAACCAGAAGTCAAATAACCAGGTCACTTTGACTAGAGACAAGGTTGAATTCATCATAAGGAGATTATGCGTTTCGATCTCTCCAGAGAAAATTTTCAACATATTGTCGGAGGTCTTGGTAACCTTTGAACAGTCTAACTTGGAGTTTATCAGCAATACTATAGTCACGTTGAACAACATCCTTTTGACATCCAAGGAACTTGCAGGCTTCCGCAAGAAATTGAAGAATATGGACTTTTACAAAAACGAAGATTGGTCTCTTTTTTCCACGCTCTTCCAGAGTTGGTGCCACAATCCCCCTAGCGCTCTCTCTATTTGTTTGTTGACTTCAAATTACGAGTTAGCTTTCTTGATCATAAAGAACTTGGGAGAGCTGGAGGTCAACTATCAGCTTCTTGCGCAACTTGACATACTCATACAACTCCTTGAAACTCCGATTTTCCTCAAACTTCGTCTCCAGCTTTTGGAACCAGAGAAGCATCCACATCTCTTTAAGACGTTGTATGGTATTCTCATGATAATGCCCCAGTCGTCAACATACACGACTTTGAATAATCGGCTCATGACCGTGGCTCCCTTCAACAATGTCAGTTCTTCCTCCTTGTTATCCACTCCCAATACCCCGGCCACGACCCCTGGTGCAGTTTCAACCTCGGTCAATGCTCAATTGTCGACAAGAAGGAAGAGAATTCACGAAATGGCAGACAAGTTTGTCAAGGTGAACGAGATGCACGAAAGCTACAATAAAAGAAAGCAGTTAGAGGAGCAGCTTGCTGATAAGCTGAAGGTTACGGAAGTGTCCGGGAGCAGTGCTGATGTGAAGACATCGTCCCGAGAGAAGTCGCGGATGTACATGCGGTAAATAGATGCAAAAAATTTATTCCTCCTGCAACAGATTGAACGTATGATGCGGGTTGTGAAGCGTGGTGTTCGCAGAAAACCTAGTGTGATTGGCATTCATAGAATGAACATCAGATCTGGAGGAGACTGTTTTCGCATAATGCAATGACCCGGCTAGTGAGAATGTGTCTCTGCGGGGATGGTAGATATTATCATGGATATGCTGACGAGGGCCTAGTTGGAGACCCACGACCTTGACGGGACTAGACTGAATACTATTCAGCTGATGCGAATGATTCTGACTGGCGGCATTTGACGGAGTTTTCACTGAGTCGAGGTCGTTGAGAACGATTTGTGTGTTTTGTATTGCGTCGTCCGATAAGTGAGACACTGAGGTGTTTGCGGTGGAATGCGAAGTTCTGGGTAAACGAGCCATGGGAAACGAAGACTCGTAGGATTGCCGGTTCTCGTCCCGTGACCCAGACCCAGCAGAGTGGTCCGATGGTCGTTGCTGGTTTCTGTTCATAAGGCGGAAATCGAGCTCGGAGGCTCCGGATGACGACGATAACGTAGAACGGGACCTGTCTCGCGGCTGGAAGGAGAACAGCTTCAAATTAGAAAGTTCCTTACGCTCATTATAGTTCCAGTGAGCCAAGTCGACACGATTGAAGTCATGTATGAAAATTTGAGACGGGGAGACATTGAGCGACTCCCTCTTGTAGCTATCATCGGCAAGACGCTGTTGCAGTAAATTTGAGTCTCTCGACAGCCCTGCGTGGTAGTAGGACTTGAGATCTAGAAATGTTCCTGCAAGACTAAATTGTGGCGAAGGAAGATGATCTGAGGGACCTGACTGTGGGGCCAGGTTGAATGGGGCATCATTTGAGTGGTAAGATTCGTTGGAAGACATATTGTGTTTCTGGGAGTCATGGCGATCGTGGGGAGCAGTGTCTCGATGGTGGAATTGGCGTCTTGAGTGGCCACTTTCTGAGCCAGACGATGTTCCGGTGCTCTTGTTGCTGCTCCTGCGACTAGGGCGCTTGCTGGGTCTGTAGCCGCTCGATGAGAGTCTATAGTTGATTTTCGCAGCGACTGTTCGTCTTATCAATATGGCAAATAGGAGCCTCGTCTCTATGGCCTCCTTCGTTTTCGAGCTCAACAGCAGGGCCTCTTCGGGCATGATGTCGTCTAGACGCGGAGCAGACTGGTATTTGCCTGCAAACACAGCCTTTTGGTACTGTCGGTATATCTGGTCGTTCTCTTCCGGCTCAAGGTATTTTTCTTGGTGTATCTCTTGTGTCGCTGGTGCTTTGTGAGTAAAAACCTCCTTGGGCGGTAGGCTAGGGGGAGCTAATGCCAGATAAGGGTGGATGTTCATCACAGGAACTAAGTTGAGAATGCCGGTGAAGTTGTAAGACGCCATTTGGGGCGGAAGGAGCTCCCTCATGGCAGACTCCAAATTATTTGCCGCAAAATATTCGTCGATGTCCCTTTGTGAGCTGAACCTCTGAGTTTGATGTACTGGTTTGTATTTGAAGGAAGTTTTCTTCTTGATGGGGAAGACCCAGCTGATCTTCGACTTTTTATTTGGCTTGGGTGAGTGGTCACTGATTTTGGCGCTCCCGGTGGACTCATCCACAATGAGACCCGCAGGAAGGTCGGATTTCTTGATCATTCGGTTTCTCTGGCGAATCGAGTTCCGATTCCCAAGGGAAGCCAGTCGGGATATGACCGAGCCATTTCTCTTGAGCGAGGAAGAGTCAATCACCGTCACCATGGGATGGAAGCTGCTTCCAGAAGCTATAGCTGTATTTAAGTCGGAGGTAGGAGGGGGACTTTGGAAGCTGGATCGTAGTGGGGATAATGATGACGATCTCTGTGGTTTGCAGGATGGATCATATAGGATTTGGAAAGGGTTGACGCTCTTGCGATCAGGGGTAACGGGTTCGGGTCCTTGGCGTGATGGAGAAGCCCTGTTCTCTGACATCATAAGACTGGCATGGGACCGGGCTGCTTTGACGCTCTCGCCATCTGGCCACTGAGTCGGAGATACTATGACCAGCATCGACTGACTGGGAGAAATATGGTAGATGGATATCAGCCGCGGGGCGGAAGTGATTGTAAACGAGTGAAGGAAAAAGTAAAGTGATGCAGTGTCTCTTTTTTTTCTTTTTTTTCTTTTTTTTTTTTTTTTTTTTTTTTTTTTTTAGTCTCGTGTTCTATTGTTCAGTCTGAATTGGCGTAGCTTCATGCTGTTCCCTCGTCAGATCAGACGGCGGCTGGCTGCGAGGTCCGTTTATGGAATCTGACTTATGCAGGTGTTTAGGAGGCACGGTGTGCCTTTTCGCACGCAGGATGGAGACGAACTGCACAATGCTGTACTCGTCAATCAGACGATAAAAAAAAAAATGCGCAAACCCGGAATCGAACCGGGGGCCCATCGATGGCAACGATGGATTTTACCACTAAACCATTTGCGCTGAAAGATAATGCTCCGAGACGGGGAATTGAACCCCGGTCTACCACGCGACAAGCGGTAATTCTAGCCACTAAACTATCTCGGATTTCTTGTATCAATCTTAAAGACAAGTGACTATAAAATTAATAATCTTGTAAAGCCTACATGCAGGATAAACCTTTTAAAATATCCTTTAAACCCCTCTTGATACACATCAAGGAAGCCTCACACAGTAATTCGTACTAGCCAACGTCAATTGGGCTAAGGTTGCCAATGTTGAAGGGTAAACGTGCATTAACCTATATATGATTTTTGTTGTGTATTTAGGTGTTTTTGAGTCTAAGGTGCGAAACCCTAAAATATTTATGAAATGCAAACCAGCACTTGAATCTCTTGCTCGACACATTTCGTGCGTCACTTAACTGCATTGGACATCATAAAAAAACACATTACTCAAAATGAAAAAAAGCTTCTCATGAGTTAGCATAGCTATGGACAAAAGAGATCATTTAAAGGTTGCAAAAGAAAAAGACAAAAGCGAACAAAATACCATAAGTAAATTACATAATAGCACTTTATGCCAAGTAAAAGGTTAGAATTGGTCCTATAGTGTAGTGGTATCACCTCGGATTCTGATTCCGGTAACCTGGGTTCGAACCCCAGTGGGACCTTCTTTTTTTGCCGATACCCACTGTAGTGCGTGATATTGGATGTACCTTATTTGAGCTATTCCATCGGTTCACAACCTCATCAGCAGAGAAATGTTCTGCTTTTTAATCAGACAGCAAAAATGCCCAAACTAAAGAAAACAGTAAGCTGAATTAATAAAACAGACTTCACCGGCGGTTGCAAAAGTGCGCGCGCAGTTCAACGGCGTTAAATTCGGAATCGCCCCGCTGAAGCTTACCATTCTCCTACCGATTCTGAACTCCAGCCAATGCTTAACCAATCTAAAGCGGCAGCACGATTTATGCGCCACATTTCAGTGCCATTTGTACGTCAGTACAGGGTGGCCATAGTCGGCACTGGGCCGGCTGGTTTCTATACTGGACACCATCTCATGCACAAGGCTAACGGCGTCCCGATAGAGATTGATTTCTTTGATAGACTCCCCACTCCTTACGGGTTGAGCAGATATGGAGTCGCCCCAGATCACCCAGAAGTAAAGAATTGCGAGGAATACATGGACAATCTCATGAAAGATTATGGTAACAAGGTTAGATTCTTTGGCAATGTGAACATCGGCAGTGATATCTCGTTAAAGAAGCTCGAGCAGCACTACCATCTGATCATTTTGTCCTACGGATGTACTAGCTCTGATAATCAACTAAGTATACCGGGTGCAGATTCACCAGGCGTTATCTCTGCAAGACAATTCGTCAACTGGTACAACAGCCACCCTGACAGCTTTGGTGGCAGTGACAAGATTCCCCCTCCCTTGGAGAGAATCGAGGACGTTTCCATCATTGGTAACGGTAACGTTGCAATTGATGTTGCTAGGATTCTCTTGGCTGACCCCAAAGGCCACTGGGCCCCTACTGATATAAGCACCGAGGCCACGGAGTTGCTTGCGAAAAGTAAGGTGAGAAGAGTCAACATTGTTGCTAGAAGAGGTCTTTTGGAGTCTGCATTCACAAACAAGGAGATCAGAGAGCTCAAAGATGTTGCCAAGCACCTGAAAGTGAGATTCTTGCCCATAGAAGATAGTATCATCGACCCTATAAGACCTAAGGCCAAACTGTTGGGTCGGGTTGACAAGAGGAAATTTGGTATTTTGGAGAAGGCTTCGGACGAAAGCAGAAGTCTCGGTGTGACTGAACCAGGTTACAAAGAATGGAAGCTAGAATATTTGAAGAGCCCAAAGGAGTTCCTTCGCCACGACTCCGACCCCTCCTTGTTGAAGGCTACAGTGTTCGACATAAACGAGCCCCACACCGACTCGTTGACAAAACGTGTGACTGTTAAGCCAACCGGCAAGACGTTTACTTTGAAGAACGAGCTTGTCATTTTGTCGATCGGGTATAAAGGATCCTCACTCAAGGGGTACGAGGAAGTCGGCATTGCTTTCAACCACAAGAGCAACTCACTCGTCCACCACGATGGCCGCCTCCTTCTAGCCTCGCACGTGTCCAAAGATATCGGTGATGTCGACCACAAGTACAACTACGCCAAGGGTTGGTACACATCGGGGTGGATCAAAAACGGGCCCAAGGGTGTCATTGCCACTACTATGATGGATGCCTTCGACACTGCGGACAAGGTGCTCGAAGACCTTACAAACGGGGTTCATACAGAAGCTAAATTAGAGGAACCTATTGAACAAACCCTCGGCTCAGACATAATGACATGGGCTAACTGGGAAACATTAAATGCTTATGAGCTCAAGAAAGGCGAGGAGCTTGAGAAATCCAGAAACAAAGTGGCATCCGCCGCTGAAATGCTATCGATTGGCCGAGAATAAGCCTGGCACACTATCAACGCGACAAACTAGAGATCATGACAGCCAGTTATCTTGAAAAAATAGTTGACATGGTCGTTTCTGCTGAAACCACTGGGCATCATGGCAATGTACTCGAGCTCCTGGTCGTTCTCGATATATGCGGTGCCTCTCCTTTGGACCGAGTCGGCCGTCTGCTCCATCTGCTCGTTGCTGAGATAGTATTGGAAGCCCGACTGGTGAAAGTACCGCAGAGGAGGAAGGAAAGGAACAATGTCGCGTCTGTGAGTTGCCCTAATCATACCGGTTGACAAGGAGTCAAACGAGTGGTGTGAGCTGATGAACTTCTCCACGTTGCCAGTCTGGAAAAGATCGTCAACGAAAGAAGCAAAGTTCTTATTGCCAATTTTGGGCCCGCCCAAGGTTACAACCAATGTCTCATGACCTAGGAGACGAAGTTCGACACCAAGCAAAACTGCAAGAGCACCTCCAAGCGAATGACCTGTGGTGACCACCTGGTAATGGGAATATTTGCTCTTTAAAGACAACACAGCATTTACAATGGGCCTAGCACCAGATTGGAGAAAAATGTTGAAGCCCTTGTGAATTTTGCACCCGTCGCATGTCTTGTCCGACACCACATCAAAGTCCCCGCCCGTGTGCACCATGGGCTTGTAATTTCTGGGGAGAGCAGTGAAGTTGTGGACCCAGTCATACGAGGAGGCAGTACCCCTGAAGACGACGGTAATTCTCTGTGATGCGTGGTCCAAGGCGATGAAGCCCGAGCCCACTGACATCATGTTGGTGAAGGAGAAGGTCTTTGCAATATCCAAATCAAGCACGCCGTGATAGAAACAAGACTGGGCCGGGCAGTATTCGGCTTGCTCGCCGATTATGCCCTCGCTTAAACCTTTCTTAAGACAATAGACAACAGCACACATATGAGCGTATTTCTGGAGCTCATCATACTCAGTAGAATCCGCCGACAACGTGGATACAGCAGAGGTGGAGGGTTTCCGGAATTGAGCTGGACGAGGCCTCAACCTCAAGCTAAGAGACAGAGTGAAGCATGCAAGGAGCACAAAGTTGATTAGCCAGGAGAGTCTCATGATGAAGAGATATTTAGGAAGAAAAGAATACTGATAAACAAAGAGAGAGAAGCGAAAGATAAAAAAGGGCCATGAAAAGGTACTCTGCGGAGAAGAAAGCAGAGCAATAGTAAACAGAGTTTGCCAAGCCCAGTATGGCAGAATATGTTCTGCTGCCAAAGTAGTATTGTCGTTATATCGTATTTTTTGGTCCCGGCTATGTACAACTATAGATACCGTAAGCGTTTGTTCTGCGCAAGATGATCATTTCAATCCTTGTCTTTTTTCGGCGATAAGTCCTTCTCAAATGGCTGGTCTTCTCTTGCCTTGTCGAGCATTGGTTTGATCTTGTGTGTGGCCAACGCCGTGTTCACGCAAGTGATGTAGTTGTCCCAAAGTTCTGTGCACTCGTTATCAAGAGATTTTCCTTGGAGAAACTTTTCCGTGTACCACTTGTTAAAGCAGTCGTCGTATTTGGTCTTGGCTTCGGTGCACTCGGGAGCAAATGATACAGACATGATATTCCCCATGGATGGTATGCTGGATGGAATGTGCGCAATTTGAACGTCGGTGCGATCTTCTGGCAGATGAGCCTGTCTGCAAAGTTTCTAGAACCGGAAAAATGACTTCAAGACTGTAAGCTTAAAAAAAGGAAAGAAGAAACCAATTTTTGAGCTACTTATGACAAACAAAAGACTCTTCTGTATAAAAGACTGCCCCGGATTTCATCGGAACACATAGAAGTCGAAATACCACCATCGTGTTATATACAGGATATAATTAATTACCATACTACATACTCGAATGATTGTAATTTTTTCTTCTCATTTGAGCTTTCCCAGTTGCATACATGGCTATTTATATCAGCTCTCAGTCTGACCATCAATCAAAAAGCCTTTCAGCAAATCTCCAGAAGCACCCCCATCGAGATGAACCATCCTGTATATAACCATATCATACTATCAACTACCTTCACACGCGGTACGCGCATTCAAAACAACACGCGAACGGCGCAGACACTAGCATTGACAACAACACAATCAATATGTCACGTCGAAAATCAACAGTTCTCACGGTCCGCAACAAGGAGAGAAATCTGGAAGGACAAAACCATTTGGAGCTCGAAAGACTAGAGCAGGAAACCACCTTGGTGTTGCAGGAGATAGACCGTAACCTCTCCAAGGCGAACAGCGTCATCACAGACAAGATCTTCCCTGTGCTTTCACGCTACAGTGCTGCAACCAGCAACGTATGGCAAAACGTCTCGTTCTGGAAGAAGTTCTACGAGGATGCCTCGGAGACTCAGGTATGTGCTGAGGAGTCCCAGATTGCTGATGGCACGCCCCCACAACATGAACAAAGAAGACCATCATCAGGGTCAAGAACTCGTGATAAGCATGGCATGGCACAGACTGACAAAGTGGAAAATGCTGCTGCACAGAACAACTCCACACTAACATCGGACCTTCACATGGAGGCGTCTACTCCGGAAAAGAAGTCTCGGCCACTGTTAGGTACTTCTCCACAACGGTCCATCAGAAGAGGGTACCCACGAGTATCAATTTCTCCTCGGAAGAAGACTCCAAACAAATACACGGAGGCCGAGGCAAAGAGACTGTCCATGCTTCAGAATTTCCTCAACTCATCTCCAACGCTCCCCGAGCCACCCAAACTCCAGAGTGAGCTCAACTATTCAAACGACTCAGCGTCTCATGAGAATGCCCACGGTGGGCCAGACTACGATCTTGAGGAGCGTCGTGCACTCAGACTTCTGCCCATTGCGCTTCTGCCTCCTCGAGCTCTCCAGAGGCTTTCTCGTACACCCCCGGTGCTCTCGTCTGCGACAAGAGAGAGAGGAACGCGAAGTGGGTCACCGCTGAAGGGCTCAGTCCATATTGACCTCGCGAAGTATAACCGCAATCAGGAGCTACCGCCGTCCCCGAAGATCCAGGCGTTCCGTGCTCATGACGACAGCGACGAGGTACCACTACCGAAACTCCAAACAATTCAAGTGGCCGGGTCGAAACGATCCTCAGATGACCAGAGCTCGAATAAGCGGCCACGGGTGGCTATTAATGAATCAGAGAACGTGTTCTTGGACGCCAACAATGATGACGACACCAATAACAACTCTCGCAACCATTCCGCTGTGTACAATACCATCAAGGAGCTGCAGCAGGGCCACGAGGAGCAAGGTCAGCAGCAAGATATTGACTATGAACAACCAAACCGGTCGGTTTCAAAGTCAATGTCGCAATTGTTTGACGATGTACTCAACCCCCCTGCTCAGTCGGCCGAGAGACGGGCGTCAGAGCCTCCACCACCATCAACACAACAAGGACAAGCCGATATCACCGACACTGGTTACGCCACGGCAAATTTGCCACATAATTCTTCCCGTCACATGGACAACACCGTGGATAGTTCGGAGCTCGGCTCCTTTTTTGGGGAGAGGTGGAAGGCATTGTCAAAGTCTCTACGAAGATCTGAATGATGACATTATGGTCTAATCAAGTATTTGTAGAATTGATGACGTAAGCTCCCTGCAAATATAAAGCTTTAGGGGGGAGGGGGCTCATTGATTTGAATTTCTACTAATCCGGATATTCATGACAAATCAGGCAAATTACTCATTGTATAAGATGGGGTTGTCACAATGCCCTAAACAAATATTCTAACGCGTGGGCCTTATAATTGCAGGATTAGGCTTATCTACATTTGGTCCAAGTATAATTGTGGGGTAATACCAATACTTGTCAGCCAATGAGAATTCTCTTTTAGTCATCATATGGTGATATTATGTCTATTCCTTTGGAGGTATACGATACCCGCAGCATGCAGCATCGCAGTGGGCTTACTAGCTTACAAATAGCGCGAGTTTGATTGGTCGAGAGTACACATGTCGCGTGATTTACACGCCGCGTTTGACATTCAGGCGGAAGAAAGGGTCTAGTATGCAAGCATACAGTATGTAGATAAAACAAGAAAAAAGAAGTACTTAAGCTAGCCCATATCACTCCAGTCTACCCTCAGACCTTTTTAATCTCTCAAATTCATCCTTTCTTTTTTTCATCAACAACTAGTTCATTTTTACATCTACAATGGCTTGTGCATCTGAAAACTGTGTTTGCGCCCAAAAGTCTACTTGCTCTTGCGGAAAGCAGGCTGCTATGAAGTGCAACTGCTCTAAGGCTGCTGTTGAAAACGCTGCTCCACCAAAAGACGAGTCTTGTGCTTGTGGCTTGAGAATGAAGGGCAAGTGCACTTGCGGTGTTTCCGTTGACTCTTGTCACAGAGAGGGCGAAATCGACTTCACCGGAACTGCTTAAGACGTTCCTAATGCATTTGATGTTAACAAAGACTTAATTCTTTCTTTTGGACGTTTTTAATTATGGCAAATTTCAATAATTAGGCGGGAAATATACAAACTTTGGGTATATGTTAGACAATGTAGTCTCGTGCAATTATTTTTGCAGCCACGAAAAGCGAAAGGGGAAAGATATTCTTATCTTGTTATACTGCATATATCCCAGATAGTATGCTGCGCACTTCGTGCAGGATTTCGCTTCTTTTATTTCTCCACCTCAGCTTTTGCTCAATCACTAAGCCAAGGCACGTTTAATTAAATGAGGTATAAAGTAGGCCTGAAATGTAGATTTGAAGTGTTCAAATACCAATCTCTTCTGAACAGCCCAAAATATATCTCGGCTTCGCAGGCCGGAAAAGACCGTGGAAGTCATACAGTGAATCACGTGATACGCGCCTTTCTGTCAACCATCACTGGATGATGACTCTATTACTTTCTCCCTTCCCACCATGGCTAGACTCTCAGGCCTTCAGCGTGAGGTGCTAAAGCTCTACAGACAGTGCATACGAGCAGTCAAAACAAAGCCCGAAGCTACCCAGGAACATTGGCGTCTATATGTTCGAGAAGAGTTCGGTAAGCACCGTCATCTCCCAAAAAAGTCTTTTACTGTCATCGAGCACCTCCTAAGAGTCGGCAATAGACGCTTCGAGATGTACAGCAACCCAAACATCAAAGATGTCCATTGATACTTGTATATATATATTTAGTGACGAATGCATGAATATTTTGGTTACGTTAAAAATACTTCCTATTCCTCATACCTGGCGAATACCGCGGAATAGTTACTTAAGAGCATCTCAGTCACCTCATTCCTTGGTCCCATATCCGCCATTTCCTTCTCTCCGGTAGCATCTCGAGCTATAGTTGGCGCGAACACGACACACAAGTTCCTTGTGGTCATTCTGTTCACGCTTTCATACTGACTGATCAACTCTAGATGCTTGCAGAGCTTGTAGAGAACATGCTTGTTAGCCGGCGGAAGTTTGTTTATCACTCGGTTGGTCAATTCTTCGCACCTCACTTGCGTGCTCTGCTTGTTCAGACCAATCTTAACGAAGTCGTCATAGAGTGAAAAGGGGATCAATGGATCGGGTAATTTCCGGAGATATCTCTTCAATGCACTCGTAACGGCATTGATATCTCCACTCATCACCTCATTGAGTTTTGCCATTTGTTTTTTGTCATTTCTCGGATTACTCGTAAGCCCCGAGAACGCGTCTAAAATTGCGCAAATCGCCGAGTTTCCCCCGGATATCCTATAAATGCCTTCCATGCTAACACCCCTAGATTCAACTTCTTCTAAGCATTTCGTGATGATGAGAGGTAATTTCTCGTTCTCATAGTTTGCTCTGACTTGTATCGTTGATGTTAGAAGCGGAGCGGATGTGGGGGTTGGGCTCATGGATGGTGCAACAAATGAATCGAGGATGTTCGTGGACCGAGACTTGCTCATGAACGTGTTTAAAGCCTTTCTAGCACCTGAATCACTTTGGTTGTGGTTGTGGTTGTGGTTGTGATTGTTGTTATTGTTCGTGGTGTTATCCGTATTAAGGTATTGGCTCGGATGCTGGATCGCGTTAGATGAATATGATTGGCTC
Source organism: Osmozyma tolerans (assembly GCA_030582955.1). NCBI lineage: Eukaryota > Fungi > Ascomycota > Pichiomycetes > Serinales > Metschnikowiaceae > Osmozyma > Osmozyma tolerans. Next base: position 28,657 of record JAJMHH010000053.1, read on the forward strand.
AATTTGTTGTACCCTTGATTTGGTCCAACTCCGCCAGGGACTGATGATGCTTGTCCTGTTATCCCTGCACCAGTGCTAGAACTCAGGTATGACTGTTGTTGCTGTTGTGGGTGCTGCTGCTGCTGTTGTTGTTGTTGCTGCTGCTGCAGCAGCAGCTGCTGTTGTTGCTGATGAAGATCACCGCTGGAATTGGCAGGTGCAACAGTAATCTTCGGTCTTCTCCAGAACTTGAGTCTTGTAGCCTTCTGTGTCTCAGCAGGCTCCTCAATCACTGGAGCTTCACTCGGAAGACTTGTCGATGAAGAATTGAGATCAGCATGGTATCCGACTCCAGGACTGTTATCAGTTCTTTGATTCTGTTGCTGCCTTTTCATTCTAGAGTTTTGATCCCTAAGATGCTGATTCTCCTCGGTAAGTCTTGCCTTCTCATTGACTAACGAGTGGATGTCATTGAGGAGGCGTTGATAATTTTGAGTCTCTGCAGCAACACTTTCTTTAAGAGCGTTAAGCTGGTCTATCAAGGAACGTTTTTCACCAGATAAGCGAACATTCTCAGAAAGGATTGTCAGCTTTCTGCTCTCAAGGCTGTTGAGCTCGTTTCTAAGAGTCCTCATCTCCGCATCCATGCGAGCCCTTTCATTCTGTACATCCATGAAGGGAGTATCCGAGGTCGACCTGTTGTGTCCACCCCTAAACACGCCCTGTTTTATTGGAGAGCTTAAGGGCAAAGGAGGAGTCATGAACGCCAGCGAATGATTTATTGACCCCTCAGAAACATGGCGAGAGTGATTCTCGTAAGTGTTACCTTGCTCATCCTTGTTCTTGAATATGCTGAATTTGCTTCCGCTACCCAGACCATTGGATGTGGACCTCTTGTGTTTGAGAAAATTCTTGGCTCCCCTGAAGGTATTCTTGCGGCCAAGGGATTGTGGGATTTGTTGTGACTCGGAGTCATTGACTTTGTCGCTATTCAGGTTGATCGTTTCCTCCAAATTGGTCACAGCAGGTGTACCTGAGTGTATGACCCTTGTTGACCTTAATAAATCGACATTTTCCAACCCAAGGCCACGAGGTTCTGAACTATCTTGACCCAGAGGTGTAGAAGGCACCTGCGGCAACCCTGTTTTGGGCGGTGGGGATCTTGTTTTATACTGGCTGTCACTCCTTAGCTTCTTCGGCGTGGAAACATTCGAGGAAGATTCTTTGTAATTGTTGAAATCCAGAGAGATTTCCGAGGAAACAATTTCATCATTTGTTTCCACGACTCTTGCTTGTCTATTGACTTTTGCCATCGGAGAAGAAGCAGCAGAGCGACGGCCAACATCCTCTTGACTTGCAGCAGTGCCATCCAGATAGGGTGCAAGTGTGTTGTGAAACGCTGTATCATTGTATTGAGAAGGAGAGAGAAGCAACAAATTTCGTTGCGATGGAGAGCTTCTCGGTTCAAGAGTCATTGCACCTTCCAACGTTGGAGTTGTGTTAAGTTTTTGCAGCATAGGATAATCGGAATAGCCATTCAAGGTGCTATGGCTAGAGGCGCTTTCCAGCGGATTGTGGCGAGGTTTGCGAGACTCTTTGGGAGTTGAATCCATAGCTGTCCTTGAGTAGTTACCGGCTGTGTGTTTGGGTTGCTGATTTGAAGAGTCTGAATGCACCGATGAAGGCTTCGAGTCTGTATAATTATTATTCAGATTTGCCGGTGAGATACCAGTGGAATAAATTGAGGGCGTATGGTCAAGGGGGGACCGGTAATTCGAGCTTTGTATGAACAGAGGAGCCAATGTCTCACGAGGTGGAAGTGGCGATCTTGGCTCAGGTTTGAGATCAGGTTTTTGTGGTGGATGAGAAGCATGGCCATTTTCCAAGACAGAATTTGTGACTTCTTCGGAACCGATATCTCTAGAGAGCCCCAGAGAGCTGTTTGGTAAAAGATCTGCGGTAGAGGATGAAGGGGCAGTGAATGAATCAATAAGGTCCAATATGTGATCTTTGGACGTATTGCCTGTGGTGTTGACAGACGCGGAGGATGGGGAGTTTTTGGATGGTCGACGGGCCTTTCTGAGATTTAGTTCGTCATCGGAGTCATTAACTTCTTCGATGTCGTCACTGAAAGTGGATGATGGCTGAGCAGATTGAGCAGATCGAGCAGAACGAGTGTGGGGAGCGTGTTCAGATTCAGGGGCGATGGAAGGTGGAAGGGGTTTATCCCTTGATGACGCGTATTGGGATCTGGAGTATGGATACAGGCCATGAATTGATTGGGATGCAGATTCTGGAAGCGTGGAAGTTGACGTTGTAGCATTCAGATGAGAATCCTCTGGGAGCGATTCTTGAGACGGTTTCAGTACTGGTCTCAGGGAAGATTCCAACTGAGCCATCTGTCTTCTCTTCAAGTCATACTTGCGTTTCTTTGCCATAAGTTTCTCATGGCAGGACATACAAAAGAGACCCTTGGAGGTTCGTGCATAGCGAAGATCCTCAATCTTCAGCTTGCACACTCGACACCTGAAGCACGAGGAGCAGTAAGCTTGGTCGCCTGTGAGAATGGCAAGATCGTCAATTTTCTGACCACATTGTTTGCATTTGTATGAGCAGTTTGAACATATGAGGGAGCCATCACCAAGGACCAAAAAATTAGAGTTGCACCCTAGAGACGCGTTACATTTTGAGCATTTGAAGCAATGAATGTGCCAGCGGTCTTCACCCAACTCGTATGCGTGGCCCTCAGAAATTGGTAGCTGGCATTTTTTGCAGACCTGATGATGTGAAAAGGACGGATCTGCCATGATGATGGTTTTGGCGGGGTGGGAATGTAATTTTTAGATCGGAGATCAACCAGGGAAGGAAAGTAAGGGAGGAGAAATCAGATTTTCAATAATGTAGATCAATAAAGAATGAGTTTGCGATTAAATCACAAGGAATAATTGGTTATGGACAAGTTAGGAAGGGGGAGGAGGGGAAGAATATATGAGACAAGGAGGAGGGCGAAGAACGCTCGATTTATGAGAGCACGAAAACGAGGCGAGGAATCTCGGAACAGAGAGCAGACGGGGCAACAGAAAAACAATATTTAAAAAAAAAAAAAAAAAAAAAAAAAAAAAAAAAAAAAAATTTATTAAACAAATTTTTTTTTTTTAATGTTTTTTTTAAAAAATCTTTTTTTTTTTTTTTTTTTTTTTTTTTTTTTTTTTTTTTTTTTTTTTTTTTTTTTTTTTTTTTTTTTTTTTTTTTTTTTTTTTTTTTTTTTTTTTTTTTTTTTTTTTTTTTTTTCAAGATTTCAGTCTTCAAGGAAAGTTCAGCTGGCTCAACAAGGAAATACGTGTTCACACAATTCCTATTTCAGAAAGATCGAGCCTGGCCGTCACTTGACTAAAGCGAGACGGGCAAAAACCAAAATGCGCTGCTTGGGCTAGCCACCATTGTTCTAAGAGAAGCCCCCACAAAATCCCAACACGAGAAGCATTTTTCTACAAGCGAGGACTAAAGCAGGAATTTGAACAGGAACAACTCTGTCAAGCTGAAGGGTCCCTGTTGTAGCCCGATGCGGATAATTAAACAGTGGTGTCAATAAACCGTGAATGGGTCGCATTTTTGAGTCAGTTCGCGTCAGATCAAAAGAGGGAAAAATGTATACATATATGTATATAATATAGAGAGATTAAGGAACAAAGGCGGCAAAAGTAAAAAAGAAAGAGAAAAAGATTTTCAACAAGCTATAATGAGTATATAGTACAAGGAGGAGTTGTAAATGACGTTGATAATAATTAGTGTGGTAATGTAAAAGGAACATTCCTTTCTGAGACAACTTCAGAAATGTAACCCCTAACGTGGGCTCAATTTTAGCTCGCGATTTTGAAGGGGGACCCATTCTACTGTTTGGACCGCACATTTGGCCTAAAAAAAGAAAGATAAAAAAAAGAAAAAAAAAAAAAAAAAAAAAAAAAAAAAAAAAAAAAAAAAAAAAAAAAAAAAAAAAAAAAAAATAGAGTAAAGAAACAAGAAACAAGAAAAATAAAGATACAACCAGAATTAGATGAAGTCCCGAATCTCACATATGCTTTCACCATAACAGCTCAATGTTTTTCGACCATTGTGTGGCTGGTTTCTCGTCTAACGGCATTAATGTGCTAAAGTTAGCCCCGCGTTGTACCAAAATGCTTCAACCGACAGCTGCGTGCTTATATTTTTACTGGTCAAAATCACCAAATCTGATGTAGCACGATTAGTCTCACCGGAATATCATGGGTTGTCTCGGACAAAAATTCTGTCTTTTGTCCGTTGTTTATCTTTCTTCTCTTTCGAGAATCCGGCCCATAATTCCTAGTGAGCATCTATACACCGCAATTGACGCATGTACAGTGGTTTCTTCTCACAGCGGCTAAATTGCGAAAAAAACAAAAAAAAAAAATAAAGAAAAATAAAATAAAATGATAAAAAATAAAATGAGTAGAATAGAATAAGTAAAATAAAATGATAAAAAATAAAATGAGTAGAATAGAATAAGTAAAATAAAATTATAAGTACAACCCTAATTAGACATTCGCTCATAATTTCAATTCCCTGAATCAAGAATACATACACTGATTTCTTCTTTTGTCTTATTTCTATTTTCCGTGAGAGCACTCTCAGTAGCCATCATGGATGGAAGTCGGCTAACTGCTTGTCATCGCCCTTTTCAATGTAAAGCTCATCAACACCAGACCAATCAACATGAACCTTGCGCCTCATGTCGGTGTTCTTAAGTATATTGTTCTTCTCCTTCTCCCAATCCAGCTGCATATCAGCGAACCCCTTATCCCACACCTTATCGTAAACCTTCTTGATCTTGGCCTGCTCCTTTTGTCTGACCTCTTCAAGCGCCATCCACTCCATATGCTTAAGGTCATCTGACGATGGCTCGTAAATGTGCCAGATCACATAGTGTGGCAATCCCACCACAGAGTAGCCCATGCGCTTGCTTAGCTTCCCGAAGGCCTCCGTCTCAGCATGTTTCTCGAAGGAGAAAGCCGGGAAGTGCGATCCTGTTCTGAACACCTTGGCTTTCGTGAGAATGGAGACACCACCGATCCCATCAAGATCCATCTCCACCTCAGGGTCTCCGTATGGATCCCTCAAGTACGCCAAGTGCGGACGCCATGTCTGGTACTCGACGTACCCTTCCACGATACAGGCGTCGTCGTCAAGGGTCTCAGCAAGCTGGAGACCACCTTCGGACTCCTGCCACGAATTCAAATCGTACGGCTGCTGGTTACCTAACCAGTCGGGTAACGGTCTCCACACATTAGGAACAATGACGTCCTTGTCATGGTGCATGAGGTCCTCCAAGATGGTAGGGGGGATTATTTCGACATCTGCGTCTCTCCAGTAAACGTATGAATGATAGGGCTTCAAGGCCACCGTCCATAACCAGTTACGAGCACGAGCCATAAGCTTTCTGCGTGGGCCTTGGGCGGCGAAGCCGTGTCTATCACTGAAGGACTGACCAATGGCCTGGCCAAAATCCTTCTCGAAGATTTCGATCTCGCCGAATCTCATCTTCTCGTTGGGGTCTCTTTGGATCTCGTTAAGGTTGCGTTTGAGTTCTCCCATGGTGTCATCCTTAGAGTCACTGACCAAAAAGGCCAAGTCTATCAAGTTGTGAGGATATGTGAGGTTCTTCATGTGGCCAAAGAACATAGGCAAATGGGCGGCGGCGTCTCTGAGAGGCACACAGAAGAGAACTCTCTGGTCTCTTTGCCAGCCATCGGGGGCGGCGTTATAGTTGGCCAAGTCAAAGTACTGGACCGACGGGTGGTCGGAGAAGTTGGGCACATATAGGGAGTTGCGGGACACGAGAATAAGCTTTATGAAGGCGAAAAGAAATAGAAGTATGGACACAATGATGACTTTGAGCTTGTGCTTCAAGAAAGATGACGGCACGTCGAACCGGCGTATAGATGCTGGCAAGAAGCTAGGAAGCCGACTCAGCGTCGGGTCTTGCTGGGACAAGTGGATAATCTGAGCCATGATAATTCAGGCGAGTCAGAATATTGAAATTATTGCGAGCAGGTGGAGGAGATTAACAAAATGAGTGGCGGCCGGCCCGCTGGGATGTTGTGAAACGGATCGGCTTGCGAATGTTCAGCAAGGATATTTTTGGCGAGCAGAGAAGAGAAGCAAAAACAAAAGCAGGTGAAGTGATGCGCGGGACACAATGTCCTTGTCGGCGTATGCAGGGTAGATAGAAAGAAACGAGAGATACCACATCATTTTCGTTATTCATTATTCTTTTATTTTTTGAAAATTTGTCAGTGGGTAGCTCGAAATGGGACGGTTGAAATTAAGATTTGGTGGTGTACAGGAAAAACTTTATACGGGAGGGTTGAGCAAAAGTATCGCTTGGGAGAATTCCAGATTAAGTGTGTACAGGGAAAGTAGAGGGTGAACACGGTTGTCCTTCATACGATGTAAGGGCAATTTCGATAGACTGGCTACCAGGCACCCGCAACTGAGCAGAGACTGGACCTTCTTCTATTTTGTGTTTAACATTTTTAGTAGATCTCATATCTTCATGAATATTTTGGTAACAAATAATTGGCAAATGTGCTTGCAACCAAAACCATCCGAATGCAGGTGTCGTGCGGCCCGATACTCTCGCTTAAACCTTTGAAGCGAAGAATGAAGAAGGCTTATTTGAGGCAGATTACCTTTGCTATTCAGTGTGAAGTGAGGCTCTTTATTACTGTTTGAAAGTTTGTTTGTTTTTTTTTTTTTTTTTTGTTTTGTTTTGTTTTTTTTTTGTGGTGATTGTTTTTAGGTTGCTTGTTTCGTTAGTGATTGTAGTATTTTGTCACAAATTGTCATGATGGCACCAAGACTGAAAACTAAAAAGACGATACAAAATCGATTACTAGTCTAAATTTAAGCAGAGTGTTATCCACCAATAGCATTTGAAATAGTATCATTGTATCCATCAATATTTTATTCTATCTTCCCTTTTCTTTTTTTTTTTTTTTTTTTGTTTTGATAAAGAGTTAAGTCTGGTTGTCTTCGCCGCGGTGCAACATCTTTAGAAGCCATCGTCCGCGTTGTTTACATCACCCATGCAGTCTCATTGATCTTCTCCACAACCACCTCTTCTTTTTACCATGAAAGTGGAGGAACTCATCATCGATGGGTTCAAGTCCTATGCAACACGTACCGTGATCAGCGGCTGGGATCCCCAGTTCAATGCCATTACTGGTCTTAATGGTTCGGGTAAATCCAATATCCTTGACGCAATCTGCTTTGTTTTAGGCATTGCCAGTATGGCCACCGTTAGGGCGTCCAACCTCCAGGATCTCATCTACAAACGTGGCCAGGCCGGTGTTACCAAGGCTAGTGTCACCATTGTGTTCGACAACTCGGAAAAAGAAAAGTCCCCCATAGGCTTCGAGAACAGCGCAAAAATTAGCGTAACCAGACAAATCATCCTCGGTGGCACCTCCAAATACTTGGTAAACGGCCATAAAGCCCAGCAGCAGACTGTTCTCAATCTCTTTCAGTCTGTTCAACTCAACATCAACAACCCCAACTTCTTGATTATGCAGGGTAAAATCACCAAGGTGTTGAACATGAAGCCCTCGGAAATCTTGTCTCTCATTGAGGAGGCCGCAGGAACAAAGACCTTCGAAGACCGCAAGGACAAGGCCCAGAAAACCATGATGAAAAAAGACGCGAAGCTAGCCGAGATCCGGAGTCTCTTGAAGGAGGAAGTTGAACCAAAACTAGAAAAGTTTCGCAAAGATAAGCGTACATTCCTTGAATTCCAACAAGTTCAAACTGACCTCGAGAAGCTTACACGTTTCATTTCTTGCTGTCATTACACTCGAAATTCCGAGAAGTTCAACCACTACAGCACTCTCCGCTCTCAACACGAGTCTATATTAGCAGACTTGAATGCTCTGATAGCTAGACTCGACGCTGAGATCCTGAATCTTACCACCGACTTGGAAGAGGTCAAAAAACAGCGCGAGAACGATCTTGAAAAGGGTGGCAGGATCCAATCCTTGGAGCTCTCGGAAGCTGAGTTGTCGGACAAAATCACCCGTCTTACCACTACTCGTGGCTTAACAAACGACAATTTGAAAGAGGAGTCTGCAAGCTTCACAAAACTACAGCTGCAGCTCCAGCTTATAGAGGAGCTGATTCTCAACAACAAGGATGCCTTTCTCGCGGCAGAGCACGACTATACCGAGGTGAAGAAAAAGCTCAATGACGTGAAGGCCGAATATACTAAAAAAGAGGAGCTCCTCGTGACTCTCTCCACTGGTGTCTCTTCCAAGGGAAGTACAGATGGCGGCTATATGTCACAGTTGAGGAAAACCAAGGAGGACCTCAGCCAGAGTCAGACAGCGATTAAGGAAGCCGAGCTCCGCATTGCTCACCTTCAAGAGCTCATAGCAAATGACCAGGGCAAATTGCTTGCCGCTAAGAAGGAAGCCGACTCCATGTCCAACAACATTAGGTCCTACGAAGCAGAGGTCGAGGCAAAGGAGGCGAAACTCGCCAGCTATGGATTTGATATAAAAGCGTTCGATGAACTCAGAAGCCAGGAGAAGATGCTAAGACAAAAGCGTCAAGACTACACTGGTCAACTTAACTATCTTCGACGAGAAGTCGGCAATGTTGATTTCAACTATACAAAGCCATACATGGATTTTGATCCACTGTCCGTGAAAGGTGTCGCTGTCCAACTCTTTAGACTCGACGAGCAGCACCTCGACAAGGCGATGGCTTTGCAAGTCTGCGCAGGCGGTAGGTTGTATAATGTTATTGTTGACAACTCCAATACTGCGTCTGCTTTGTTGGAAAAGGGTCAACTCAAGCGAAGAGTCACCATCATCCCGCTTGACAAGATCTCCGCGAGATCTATCCCACCGAACACAGTCTCTTATGCCAAAGAGAAATGTCCTGGCAAAGTTGAGCTCTCATTGAATCTCATCAACTTTGAGCATGAATTGCAAAAGGCAATGACCTACATTTTTGGTACAACATTCATTTGCCAGGATCCTGATACAGCGAAGGCGATCACATTTGATCAGAATATCAGATCTCGCTCCATCACCCTTGATGGTGATGTCTATGACCCTGAAGGCAACTTGTCTGGGGGTTCGAGAAAGAATACATCCTCAGTTCTCATTGCAATGCAAAAATACAACAACGCTGCGCAGAAGATGAAAGAAATCGAGCTTGAACACGAAAGAGTGAAGCACGAGCTAGCAAGAATGGAAAAGCTCGGACAGCAGACTCTGTCGCTCCAATCAGAGCTTGATTTGAGCAAGCATGAGCTCTCTCTCTTGCGAAAAAAAATGGAAAACAACCCCGCATCCAAACTCATCAAAAGCAACGAATTGAACCAACAGGAAATTGAGCGTCTCCGAGAGCTGATTGGTTCCGAGGAAGAAAAGTCATCGAATTTGAGGCAGCAAATCACAGTTATTGAGAAGGACATTGCTGAGTTCAATCAAGACAAGGGATCCAAGTTGAGTGGGCTAGAAAAAGACCTCAAAACATTAAAGTCGGTGGTCTCAAAGCACGAAGAAGAGGCAAAGAAGCAGTCAGGAAAATTTCAGAGCCTTGAAATTGAGATGGAGCAACAAAATTCAGAGTTACAAGCAGTCAAGGAATCTATTGAAAATTCTCAAAAAGTCATTCTGGAGGCTGAAGCCGAGCTCAGGAAACTGGATGAGAAGATTTCGGAAGCCCAGTCAGAGTTGAGTGCAGTGAAGACGGAACTTGAAGATGAAAAGGCAAGAATGCTCGGCTACGATGACGAGATTAAAGAATTAAGCGGTCTATTGAAATCCAAAAATGAGGAAAGCAACCAAGTCAAGTTATCTATCCAAAAGCTCAACCATGATCTTGAAAAAGCAAGTGGTGCTGCTAAAGTCTTGAAGAAGGAGCTTGATGAGTTGTTGGAGAATAACGAGTGGCTTGCAGATGAGTCAGTGGTGAACAACATTTTACAGCAAAACTCAGATGAGAATATCGAGAACTGTGAAGAACGAGTATCTGTTTTGAGAGACAGGTTTACTAGCATGCGACAAAAGGTAAATCCTCACATTATGAGTCAGATAGATAATGTGGAAAAGAAGGAAGCTTCCTTGAGGCATATGATACGAACCATTGTGAAGGATAAATCCAAGATCGAAAACACAATTGAGAAATTGAATGGGTATAAGCGTGATACGTTGAACTCTACTTACCAAAAGGTGTCGGATGATTTTGGGAATATCTTTGCTGATCTTCTTCCTGGAAATTTTGCAAAGTTAGTTCCAGTGAACATGCTAGATGTTACAAAGGGGCTTGAAGTGAAAGTCAAGTTAGGCCTGGTGTGGAAGGAGAGCTTGAATGAATTGTCAGGAGGCCAGAGATCTCTCATTGCACTTTCTTTGATTATGGCTCTTCTTCAGTTCAAGCCAGCCCCCATGTATATTCTAGACGAGGTGGATGCTGCTTTGGATTTGTCACACACACAAAATATTGGTCATCTTATCAAGACCAGATTCAAGGGTTCTCAATTTATTGTTGTGTCGTTAAAGGAGGGCATGTTTACCAATGCCAACCGAGTCTTCAGGACCAGGTTCCAAGACGGTACCTCGATGGTATATACGATGTGAATAGGTTCAGACGAGAAATTATCAAAAGGGAGGAGGCACGAGAAATATTAAAGATTTTCACGATGTTTATGACTATAGATTATTTATTTGAAGTATAAAATTGGTGGCGATTCCGAACCTAGTCTTTCTTCTTGTCAGGAAGTGCATCTTCTGTATCGACATCAGGAACCAGACTGGAGTCTTCAGCAAAACGTAAGCTCTTTCTCTTTTTCACTGAAGAAGACTCCAACTCGCCTTTGGCATTCAGAGAGGAGGCACCGCTATTGATCTTCGTTTGAGAGCCAATGACCAATTCGGCAGTTCTGATCCATCTACGACGACGGGTGTATTTGGAGTAAGAGTCCTCAGTGGAGGGCTTCTTCCAGGTGTTGTCGTAGTAGATGTAGCCCTCGTCGGTAGATGGGTTTGCCGTTGTCTTGGATCTCTTTCCAGCAGGAAGGGTGATGGCACCATCGTTGGTGATATCGAGACGCCAGGCTTTGTCAACCCATCTCCAGTGAACATCAGACAACTGTGGATGCTGGACAAACTGGTGCTGGTGAATTGACGAGGAGTCAGCATTTGGCAACTCGAAGTTCTCAATAGATGTGCTCTCATTCAAGAATTCATCAGTCCAAGGAGCCCGCTCATAAGTGAGCAAGTTGGAAGTCCAGCCAATGCCCAACCATCTGCGTTGGTTTTCGTAGATGACATAGGTGAATCTCACGGGCTTGGTCAAGTCAGTCTCAGCAGGGGCAGAGGAGGAAGCCAGCTTCTGGACCTTAGCGAAAGCGGCAGCAAACAAGGAGGAATTGCGGGCATGAGAGAAGTCAAGACCGGTCAAATAGAAGCAGATGATGCGGGCAATCTTCAACTTCCAGATGAGCTTCCTGGTGACCCTTGAATAGGTCAGGTGATATGATAGTAGGAAGAGACCCGCAACCAAAAGAATTGTGCGTGGAGAGATGATGAAGAATGTGGCCACAAGGTACAAGGGCGTCAAGAAGATGGTGGTGAAAAGCAACCTCTTGATATCATAGGGAGTCAAGGCCAAGTTAGTGACGGGACTCAAAAGAAGGTCGGCCTTGATACAGGTGGTGGTGAGGGCCTGTATCACGTCGTCCAAAGTAGGTCTCACGTTTGCCTCTTGAGTTATGTGGTTATGTAGCACAGCATACAAGATGACAAGCATCACCAAGATCACATGGCCCAGCCAAGTGATTAGCCATTCCAAGTACAACACAACGAACCCGTACACACACATCAAGATGACGTTGACCCAGTGGTCATCGTTAGTCCACGTCGCCACAGACAAACATTTGTTTGCAATGAGCAAGTACGGATAAGCCTTGATGAGGGCTTTAGAAACCGTGGGTGGTGTGGAGGAGAGGAGCGGAGATGTGAGCGGAGTGACGGCGGAGGTACTTGGGGCAAACAGGGCCCGGATTTCCTGGCCGTGCGATTTCTGCGACAGCGTGGCATCCTCCTTAATTGGGGCAATTGATTCGGGTTCGGCCATCGAGAGCCTAGTTCGTGTGGGGGAAGAAAATGGCGGTTGGTTTGGATGAGGGGCAAATTTGAGGGTGTAGGAATTTGCTCGATCTTGCGGAGGGGCTACGATCGCGCTGCCCGGTGCCAATTGTTCGGGACCAGTGCACCTGCGCCAAACGAGAGAAAGGATCTTTCATTATTATCATTTTCTTTTGATCCTTTTAGTTATATAAAGTCAGTATTGTAGATTTATACGTGTATCGAAGATTTACTGGTAAATATCATAGTTCAATATATGAATTGAACATTCGTATATATTATCCTCACTCATTTAGCCTGTGATCGTGCCAACCTTGCGGCTCCGCAGCGCCCAAACAATAGCCACACCTCGAGACACCACCGGAACCTAGATCTGATACTCACGTGATAATTACATTGCAAAGAAGGGCAATTGGCTCCGCCCCTCAAAGAGACCCTGTAGCATCCGGTTAATTCTCAATAACAAACTTGAATGCATGTCAACGTCCTAATGTACCTGGTGCACGGATGTTTTACCACAGACTCACCTGCTAAGCGTAGCAGCCCGCAGTGTTTGCAACATATTGCAGCATGAGCTTCGCCAGCTTAATATCTAAAGAAATTGACAAAAAGCGAAAAAAGGCGGCTGGTGCAAAATCGTCAAAGAAGCAAAAAGCAGAGCAAAAGCCCAAAGATTCTGATATACCAAATGAGCAGGACCCAATTCTAGCCTCTATCTCAGACGAGAAGCTCAAGAACGCCATCAACCAACTAGATCCCAACGACCCAAACAACGATGAAAACCTCTCCAAAGAAAACCAGCTCCATAAGCTTGATCTCCTAATGAAAGCTGAGAACAAAGAGGCTCGCTACACAGACTACTTGAATGCTGAGAAGGAGGTCGATCCCTCCATTGACCTTCAGGATATTGGCGCCATCGGCGAGAAGAAGAGGCGCTTGGAGATGCAAATAAGAAAGTTCTTAAAGTTCATGCTCTCCTATTGGCAAGAAAACCCAGAAGCCCCTCCCCAGCAGTACACGCTTGCAATGTTAGAAGAGGTAAAGAAGGATATAATAAAGCTCCTATACAAGCTTCGAAGCGGCAAACTCTCCGAGTCGATGGTCATCTCCCTCTCTACCATTGTGTACTACATCCAGCATAAGGAGTTTGTCAAGGCCAACGAAGCCTACATGAAGCTAAGCATTGGCAACACAGCATGGCCCATTGGTATCAGAGATGTGGGTATTCATGCGCGCAGTGCTTTATCCAAGATAACAGGTGAAGACAAGTCTACGGTAGCTAATATTATGCAGGGAGAGGCAACGAGGAAATGGATCATTGCAGTCAAGAGAGTCATCAGCTACACCGAAACAATGAAGGACAAGACGTGAAGGAAGGTACCAGGTTGGGGAGCTCTAACTATGCGAAGTCTCATCACGTGCGCGCAATCAGGGCTGAGCCCTAGCTGGCTGTTTCTATCAGATGTACGGGTCTACTTTTCGAGTGCGCGATGCGAAATTTTCCTTTCCCTTTGCTGGAGATCCCTCATCAAAGTTTCCATTCCAACAACTTTTGCATATCAACAATGGCTGTATGTACCGAAATGCTGAACTGCCAGCGAAACTGGAGTATTCAGCTCCGCAGGAAAAGCTTGAGTGCCTTTACTGTTTGCCACAGCTCAGTCTCCTAAACCTGCCCAACTAGAGGACATGTTACTAACTTTTGCAGAAAGAGATCAAGGACATCAAGGAGTTCGTTGAATTGGCTAGAAGAGCCGACATCAAGTCTGGCGTTGTGAAGGTCAACAAGAAGCTTAACCAAAAGGGTAAGCCATTCAAGCAGACCAAGTTCAAGGTCAGAGGTTCCAGATACCAATACACCTTGGTCGTCAACGACGTCTCCAAGGCCAAGAAGTTGCAGCAATCTTTGCCACCAACTTTGAAGGTCGAGACTTTGTAAGTTACGCTCTTTAATAAAATGAAATACTGGTAACATTATTTTTGTTGTCTCGTTGTCAAGCATCATGTATTCTTATTTTTTTGTATGAATTGTTTTGGAATTAAATGACATCCTCCATTTCGTCATCATCTTCTTCGTCCTTCTTATCTTCCTCCTCAGCTTCGCCCAACCTCGCCTGTCTCTCGGCATCTCTCAATCTCCTGTACTCGGGCTTCAAATGGTATTTGGAAGTGTAGGGCCCTTTCTTGATAAGATTGGCAATGGAGTCCAATGACTCTCGGAGGTACGTTTCGGGCTGCTTTGTGCGCTCCTTGAGGCCCTTCATGGACCAATACTCGTACTCCTCAAATAAACGAAACAACAAATCCAACAAGTCCTTCTTGGGCATTCTGATTGCACGACCCTCGGACTTTTGCTTTTGCGTGTTAGACTTGAGGAACATGGAGGTGGATTTCCCGAGAATGGATGGTCCGGCCTGAGACTGGACAACACCGGGAATGTCATCCAAAAAGGTCACCTTGGGCCTCTCCTTGGCCAATGGTATGTTTTGTCTCTTCAGAAGAACCTGTCCGTACTTAGAGTCGGTCTTCAGCGGCACGAGCTGGCAATCGTGCACGATTTTACCCATGAGGGAGGTTTTCTTAGGGATCGTCTTAACGAATGGTACCGACATTCTCTGAGGCTGCCCATCAGGGCCCCTGTTCTTCTCCACCTTGTAGTACTTGGCAGGTCGGGTACGGCTGTCGTCTTCGTCAGGCTCCTTAAGTTCTGGCTGATCGGGCATCTCGCCCATTTCGGTGTTCTCCTGACGGAATCGCTTCAAGTTCTCCTCGCTGAATACATATGAGTTATGCACGTGTGTGTTGAGGATCAGGAGGTCATATTCTTGAGGAATGTCCCTGTTTTGCTCGGCCTCGTTGAGAACGAGCTTTACCTCGAGCTTTTTCTTCTGGTCGCTGCTGCTGCCATTCCCGTTGACACCGTTGTTGCTATGACTGGAGCCGTTCTGGGCGTTTCTCTGTCTGATCTTCACCTGTCCCAATTGTTGGCCTCTTAGGTCCTGGTCTCTTGTCCACTTCTCGGCGAGATATCGAGGCAACTTGACGAGCCATATCTTCTGGTTCCCGTGTGTAAGATTGGTGTCCAAGGACTCGTTTTCTTCTAAGTAGTCCTCAGGGTCCGAAAGAAGTGCATGGTCCGGGTCCTCTTGCTCCTGTTTGACCTGGTTATCTGCGCCAATGTCTTGTCCAGGTTTCTTATCTTGCGAACGGTGCTCTTCTTTGATGATTTTCTTGATGGGGCTCTTTGTGCTCATCACTAGGTGGAACAGAGGGGATCAAAAACGGAGGGAATTTATCTGCGTGACTGATTAGATCACGAGGGCCACTAGCGGGGAAGTATACTGGAGACGATATACTGTTGCCGTCTCTCACAGATTAGTGAGCCCTTTGATAGTGTGCGATGGTACGTTTTCCCTGGTGCACTGGTGCGACCTACCGATTACCACCGCCATAGTAGGGGACCGCGCCGGCTGCAACTTCAGTACAATAACTGAGTGCACCAGCTCCTTTTACTATGGACGAACCACCTTTAGTCATCACAGCTCCATATTACATCGAGGGCGATGACTGCGGCTACTGTCATGATCTGAAGGATCACCAAAAGTTCCTAGGTGTACGCCCGCTTCCGCCGAATGCACACGCACCTTCGTCTTCCAGCCATATAACTATCGGCTGCCAGGTGGAGCAGATGAGTTGCTATCAGTATGACAGAATGGTGAACTTGGGATTCCGTCGCTCTGGGAACTTCCTATATAAGGGCGATATGCTCCGAGGGTGCTGTCGAATGTATACTATTCGGACGGACCTCACGCAGGTGAAGATGGCAAAGGAGCACAGACAGGTGGTCAACCGGTTTAAAAGATTGTTGGGCATCGACGAAGAGCATCTGAAGAAAGGTGAAGCATTCAGATTGGACCTGCTCCGAGAAGCTGAGCTCCAGAGCACAAGATTCCGTACTGAATTCGAGCCTGCCGCCTTCTCCAAGGAGAAATTTGCCTTGTTCAAGAAGTACCAGATCCATGTCCACAACGATACACCTGAGGAGGTTACGCCAAAGTCTTTTGACCGGTTCTTGTGTCTGTCGCCGTTCCTAGATGATGAGATCGATGGTGACGACGACCAGTGGAGCAGCTTGAATCTGTGGTTGAACCACTCAGGGCTGCCTTCAAAACGAAGAATTGGTCCTACCCACAATTGCTACTACTTTGATGAGAAGTTGATTGCCATTTCTGTGTTGGACTTTCTCCCGTCAGGCGTGTCCTCTATCTACTTCATTTGGGATCCGGACTATAGTCATCTCTCGTTAGGCACACTCTCGGGTCTACGCGAGTTGCTTCTCTGTTCCAGACTAAAACTTGGCTACTACTACTTGGGCTACTATATCGACGACTGTCCCAAGATGAGGTATAAGGCCAAGTTTGGCGGTGAGCTTTTAGATGTCTGCCATGATCAATATGCACCTTTGGCCTCCGTGAAGCCTTTTATAGACAATGGAGAGTTCTTTGTCTTGAAAGATCCTGACGAACCTGCTCACAATGAGTTCAAGACCTACAACCGCTGCCTGGGCCAGCGATGGCCTCACGACATCTACAAGGACGCTACTGACACCATCTACAAGAACCCACAGGTATACGATGAAGCAGAGGATGCCAGAAAAGCCCTCGTGCAAAAGTTCACCATCGGATCCTTGAGACTCCCAGACGTTTTGCCCGGAGCCATCCCAATGAAGCAGCTCTTAACCGAACAGACTACCTTGTTGATGCCCTTATCTGTGCATTTGTTCGATAGTAATACGGGACGAATGGCGAACAGCCGGTTTTCTAACCTTCTGGCGGGGCTCAAGGCTAGGGTAATTGACTTTGTTCGTATTTTTGGCGAACTGCTCCTCGAGGAAGCCATCCTTATAGTATAAAGAAGCCCTCCTTATAGTATAGAAAATAGTTTAGGGATATACATGATCTGGACTGCATTTGGGTAAATGATGGAACCCTTTTCCTGTACACTAGCTGTGGTTACCCGGCAGCTCATCGGTGAGCACTATATAAGGAGAAGAGGCGAGCCGCCTTTGGCAGTTTTTTTTTTTTTTTTTCTCTGTCGACGTACTTCATAGGATCATTTCTATAGGTCACGTCCCACAATGACTCTACTAAAGAGCCACTGAATCCAACTTGGTTGATGAGTTTGATACCCTCGCACCCTTAAAGTGAGAACAGATTTAGCTTGTCCGTGATCCTTTGCGGTCTGGTCATCTACATTTTGTTTGCCTTTCACAGCGACCCGTTTCTACAACGGGTCCAGAAAGGAGCGATGATCTTTACCCTTTACCGCATGCTTCTTCGGAAGAAGCGAGATTGGGTGGGGGCGAGTGGCTGTCTGACAAGTTACAGCAAAACTTTTGTTTTGTTAGTGACAGGAAACCTGTTGGTATGTCGACCATTGTAGTTGTATGACAGGGTTATGCTAAGGCAGTTCTCACAATATACTACTAAATGTGGTGTACGGAGGGGAGCGTATTGGCTGTTGCACAATCGGCATATTTCGAAAACAATAGACTGCGCCTCTCAGCATGTCCGGTAATCCAGAAATGTCATTTGACGCCAAAAAAATGGTTCCACCGTTTTATGGTTTCTTTGATTTTGACTGGTTATTGTGTTTAAAACCCAGATTGGCATAATAGACTGGCATAATCTAAAACTATTGAGTGAAAATCATACTGAGTAATTATTTTGCTTTCTTTGAAATTTTCACCCTTCGCACCGGCGCGTCGGGTCCGTCTCGCTTATCTGAACAATGAGTGCATGGAAAGACAGGAAAAAAATATATTGGTGACAGTAAAAGACAGGAAAAGGCAGCAGTCCACAGGGGGCGAGCTGCGCGGACGATAAGTGTCAACTTTATTTTCCTTCTTTCTGATTTGTCTTCTAATTTCCCCGATCGTTTATTTTTATTTCTTTATCGTTTTTAATTCTTTATCTTTTTTATTTATTTATCTTTCTTTTTTTCTCATTTTTTCTCAGTTTTCCAAAAGTACTTTATCTAGCGTCTCCACAGCAAGAAAGGCTGTGTTCTTTTCATTCTTCTTTTTTTCTCTATAAGCCTCTGCTCGCGAAGCTGGAGGTAGAAATCCCAGATTTTCGTTGCGACCAATCTGGAGTAGACCAAAAGCTCACACGACTCCACAAGTACATCAAGAAAAAGCCCCTTGCAACAAAAATAATAGCTGAAAGAATACCAGCAATAATCACTAGCAACAAAACTAGCAAAGATTAAATCTCCTATCTTATCCATTTCGCTGGCTCCGCTATGATCAGACGCTCTCGTTGCGTCCATGTGACGGTGATCTTAGTGATCCTCCAGCTCGTGGGATTTCTGATACTCCGTCGATCTGCTCCACAAGTGCTTACGCCATTGCACCACCTTCCATTCAAACTAGGTGAGCTTGCGGCTCTTTTCTCCGAGAGAGACGCCTATTCCTTCAACTTATGGTGTGACCGGGTATTCCAAGGTGTCCTCAGGAGCGCTTCTGAGGAACCGGAGCTTGTGCCTAACGCTGAAAAGAATGAGGATAAGGAGAACAACGAGAAGAAACTCAAGGAAAAGGATGAGGAGCGTGCAAGACTACGATTGGCTCATTACCTGGTGAACGCGTCGGCTGAACCTAACCATCACTTGGTATCAGTGCCCTCGTTCTTAGGAAATGACGACTATAACCCTCACCTTCTACCGTTCGACCCACGCTTCACTTTGAGCATGATCCTTCATGACATCAACAACGTATCTGCCCTGAAAGAGAACTACGACTTCTCCTACACGTTGCCGTTGTTCCATTGGGCCGATTGGACCGATCTTTCAGTGCTACATCCGCATTTCCTCTCCTTTGGCGATTCAAGATCCACGTGTACCCACTTTATCACGCGGCGGCCGAGGCGAACCAAGAAGAACCCCAATCCGGTGGTTAAGCCGCCCTCATGGTGTCTAGAAGACCATATGGTGGCCTGGACAAAGGAGAATGAGGACTCTGACCTTTACTTCAAAGGCTGCTTGCAAGAGATCCTAAAGTCTCCGTACAGGACGGGCTTTCATATATTCCAGTACGGACAGCGGTCTACAAAGCCATTAAAGGCACTTGAGGGTGCATCCTTCCTTAATGACTTCATGCCCAAACCTCTTTCCGTCGTGCTTCTTCTTCCTCACGAGTCTGGCAACCAGGTCACCATTCAGCTTGGCGTGAACCACGAGATCGGTTCTCGCCAGAGATTGGTCGACTCCGACTTGGCCCAGCGTGTTGCTCGTGAAACCACTACACTCGATTTACGTCTGGAGGTCTCTGCTTTGTCTGAGGCTATCAGAGAACGCCCTGCTGTTCTGTTACATCCTGTGAAAGAAGTGGTGCATGAAGATTTTGTGGATCCGTCCGACGAGCAGCTTCTGGAGCTCTCGCAGAAAACAACGCTATCGGCCAATGAGGTCAATTACTACAAGAGTCTTCATCTTTCCACGGAGGTCGAGCGCCCCACAAAGTACTTTTATGAAGCGCAACTTCTGCGGTCGACTAAGAACTGGGGTCTTGGCGGCCACTACGACTGGAGGTTCTTCAAGGACATAATTAACTTCAGCGAGTACGAAACGCTCTCTTTGCATGGATTGACCCAGGCGTGGCTCAGGTTCACCAACGCCAACAACTTGACAACGTGGGTTGCACATGGCAGTCTCCTCTCGTGGTACTGGAACGGGATCAGTTTCCCTTGGGATGCCGATGTTGACGTGCAGATGCCCGTCAAGGATCTCCACAAGCTCTCACGCCACTTCAACCAAAGTGTGATTGTCGACTTTGGCACCAATCCCTCCAAAGAAGTCAAAACCGGAAGGTACTTCTTGGACTGTGGTACTTGGGTTTCCCACAGACGCATGGGCAATGGGCTTAACAATATTGACGCTCGGTTCATCGACATGGACACGGGTCTCTACATCGACATTACTGGACTTGCAGTCTCCAACACTTTCGGCCCTGAACGGTATGATCACTTGGTTCCGAAGGAGCTAGAAAGGCCAGTGTACGAGAACAGGAAAAAGAACACCAAACAGCGGGGCCCTGACGAGCGGGAGTTCGAGAGAAACACCTATTTGCATTTGTACAACTGCAGGAACAACCATTTCACCAGGTTGGAAGAAATCACGCCCATGACCTTATCATACTTTGAAGGTGTTCCTGCTTGGATCCCCAAGGGATTTGTTCCGATGTTGGAGGAGGAGTATAAAGAGGGAGGTCTTGTTCAGCAGAAGTTCAAGAATTACGTGTTCCTCCCAAGACTACGGCTCTGGGTGGAGATGCAGTTTATCTCGGATTTCGTCAACAGCATCGGCAACGACTTCAAGCCCATGCTTGAGCTTGGCCATCACCGGTCCAAAGCACTGGGATTGGTGGACAAGGTTTCGATATACTCCATGTCAGATGAGAACTACTTGGAGCTTATGGCTCGCCACCCACAGCTTTTGACGGAGTACTTGGCCACACGTGAAGTGACAGAGGTGCATGAAAGTGAGATGAGGAGGTACCTCAAGAAGAAGAGTACTAGCGACGTCTTATTCGGAGAAGAAGGGCTACGGAGAATGTTTGAGTCGTTCCGCCGAGGGTTTCTTGACTACAGAAGATTGAAGGACGGGTATGACTTTGATAAGAAGGTGGAGGAATTGACTGGGGAGGTGGAATCGTTCCGGCTGGGGCAGTCGGCCAAGGTAGCTGAAATGAAGCTTCGCGATGAGCAGGCACCGAAATTGGAACCCATGGCGATTGGGGAACCAAAGCCGGGAGAAATACTTTTCCAAACACCTGAGCTAGCTGCAAAACAGCCTAAGCGACCCGAGCTGTTACAGTGAGCGGAACGAGCCGCCGCAGGTTGTATACATATTTATTTACTTGCCCATTTCTTGCATAATATACCGTGATTAGGAAAAAAGTGTACAGTAGCAAACCCACGTGACCTACCATGTGACCAGAGACCCGCCAATCACCGTGTGCGCGAAGCGTCCACCTCAGGCCACAAAATTTGCCAAACATCAACTCGGTTAAAATCAGCGACCTTCCCTCCCCTCACCTCCTGACCGTCCTTCCCAAAAACCATAGCAAAAAAAAAAAATGTTTAGAAACTTGGCTAGACGCAATTTCGTTAGATTCAACTCCCATGGCCACGGCCACGTGTCCAAGCACATCCTGGAAGATGCCTTCAGATACAACAAGAAGGCTGGTGAAGAGTTCATCAGAGAAAGCTCTGAGAAAGTTCACCACTCTGAGGGTGTCACCAAGTTGTGGACCAAGATCACCTACTACGTTGCTTTGCCAGTCATCTTGTTGACTGCCATCCCAGTTACCCGTATTGAATTGAAGCATGCTGAGCACAGAGAGCACTTGCGTCACTTGCCTGACTCTGAGTGGCCTACTCAATACGAATACAACAACTTTAGACAAAAGAAGTTCTTCTGGGGCGATGGTGACAAGACCTTGTTCTGGAACCCTGACGTCAACAGACACATTGAGGACGCATAAACTGGCATGCCCGAAGAAACGAATTTAAAGAAAAAAGAACAACGAAAAAAACGAACTTCTACTTTCACTTCCCATCTATTCACTTGCATAATTCTTGGAAGTTTGCTTTGACTAGTCTAATACAGATTCAAGAGTAAAAACAAGTAGCACCACTAGGAGAATCTGCTTGAAGGGACAACTACTTCAACTACTCCAAGGTTGAATATACTGATTCATCATTTCGTAAATTATCGACGAATTGCGTCTGTTACAACGCCGAGAAAATGTAAAGATTATTCGTTGCAGCAATGGCAACCGAATTCTCCTGTGGATGCCACGACAAATGCAATATGCTCTTTTTGAAGTCAATGTAGTCGTTATCAACACTGCCTCCGCTGCCGAGCCCACTGATCATTCTTCTTCTTGTAGTATGGTCAGTCAGCCCAAGCTTCTTCGACTTGAATGCTGATTTGTCTGCCTGCAAAATAATCTCTTCCTGCTCGTGCTCGTCTGTGACCTTCGGGCTCAGAGGGAAGCCCTGTCCCTCTGGCGGCGAAAACACGTTAACGTCTTCATCTGAATCATCATCTTCGTCCGAATCCTCGTCATCGTTATGACTCTCTCCGTTGTATCTCTTCCCCTTGCCCGTATTCTTGAACGACAACAGTTGTGGCTCGTCCTTAGGTGCATTGGATGAACCCCCATGCACTGCATTGGGGTATACCATGAAGTTGTTGTTGTAAGAACCTGTCATCACAGAGCGGTTGTCGCCGCTGAACTCCACCTCGAACTTGTCAAAGATAGCATCGTTCTCGTACGTGTCGCACAAGCGGTCTCTCAAGTGTTCATGCACATTGATGGTGGAAACAGGCCTGGACTCCATGGCCAAGTCCCAAAGCTTCACCGTCATGTAGTCTCTGGAGACAATGTAGCGACCGTCATGCGAAAACTTCACGTCACTAATGGACGAGGTGATCTCCGTGAAGAAGTTGTGCGAGGCAGGGTCCAAATACTCCTCAAAAACCTTGGCGTGGCTGTCACACAAGGAGTTTGCTCTCATGTCCAGCAACTTGACTGTGCCCTTGGACAGGGAGTACATGAAGAGGTTGCAATGGCTGGGGTGGAACTCTGCAGATGTGATCACTTCGGTGAGCTCCTCCATGTTGGTGGGCTTGATATCAACAATGTTGAATGACTGGTCGGGGATGTCGAGGTTCCATAAATTGATTCGCAAGTCATCCAGCGAGAGGTAGGTTTCTTGATCGGAATTCACGGAGATGGAGTTGATGTGGTAAGCATGAGCATTTGCATAGATTTTCTTGGGCTGTGCCAGTATCAATTTGTCGTGGAAGGTCATCTTCGGCAACTTCAAGTCGTTGACGTTGAGCTTGCCCGCAGGCAAATGATCTGAACCATTGAGGTTATTTTCACTCACGAGCTTGACCTGCCTCTCCATTATTTTCCATAACTTGATGGTTTTGTCGTTTGTTGATAAGAGATAGAGCGAATTGTTTGAGGACTTTAGCCATTGGATTTTGTTGATCTTTTCTTCCACCTCTAGGGACTTGAGGTAGTCGAATTCAGCATCATGGGATTGGAACTCAGTGAAGAACTTGTACTCACAAGTGTTCTTTTTGTTGCCATTGCGCTCGAAAAGAACAACTCGTCCGCCCTTATCGCCTGTAGCTAGGAAGTTACCGGTTGTGTCAAACTCAACGCTGGAGATTATGTCAGCCTCTGTGATATTTTCGATATCGCCTTTGTCTCCGAAGCATTGAGAGAACTTCCAATTATGACTAGAGGTCATGATGTTTGTATGTGTGGCGAGGGTAGTTGGAGTAGCAATAAAATGAGAATGGGGAAACTCCGAAAAAAGTGGTATAAAAAAAGCGACCACTTAAAAATGTCTAGTCGGGATTTAGATCAATTCGAACGCCAGGATTCAAGGAACTTCATAAATTTTAAGAAATTCACTTTAGACGTCGCCAAATACCAAGCAAAAACGAAGGAATTGAAGTGTGTCACAGACGATCCAGTGTAGCCTGATTGGACAAAAGAAAGGATGCTCTCAGGAATAAAAAAAAAAAAAAAAAAAAAAAAAAAAAAAAAAAAAAAGGTAAGTTGTAAAAAAAAGTTAAATGACTATGCGACGATGCTTGTTGAAATTGATGCTAGTATTAAAATCGATCTGGCGATGCTTGGCTAGAATGTACTGGTATATTAACTAGGCAGGGCCCGGGTAAGGAGCGTGTAGTGAACAAAAAAAAAAAATTATAAAAAATATAGGCACACAGGAGAGGAGGGGATAGCGCACCCGTACACCATTATTGTTTGCGGAGCTTTAGTTGCCCTGTGTAGCCCGTTCAACCCTGGATGATCATGTTGACCGCAGATCTTTTCATAAGGGTTAAGGTGGTAGTAATGGAAGGTATAGTAAAGCATGAAAAGCTACGTCTACAGCAACAGACTAATGATAACTTATATAACTGCTATTCATGACAAGACATTTAGTTGGCCTTCTTGGCAGCATCCGCAGGAGAGACCTTTCTGTCATTAGTGAATCTCTTTCTCTGAGGAGGGGTTCTGATTCTTCTGTCGGATCTAGATCTGACTCTGACGATTCTGGCGTGGATAGCGCAAGAAACACAGTAGTGCAACTTGTTGTACAACTTTGGCAAAGCGTACTCCTGGTACACAGAAGCTTCAGACAAGTCTCTAACGGCAGCGGCCTCAACCATGTTTCTGATGGTCACTCTCTTGATGGCCTTGTCCTTAGGAACACATCTAGCGCAGTTCAAGCATCTGACTGGCTTGACGTGACCTCTACCCTTCTTGTTTCTACCGTTGGAAGCTCTCTTCTTTGGCATTTTCTGACTGTTAGTAAAGGTTGTCTTAAAGACAGCTTAGCTTATGATAGCCGTGAACAGGGGGATTTCTGGCAGTTCAATGAAATGGATGAATCTCTTGTATATTGGATGGCTGGGAGACTGTTCTTTTGTTGCTTTGGGATTACCAGAAGTTTCCTCTGGTCAATGTTCACGGTATCATCTTTTAGTTAAGGGTGGCGGCGACATACCTGTTGGAACTGGTGGAAGAAGGGAACTTTCGCAAAGTGTGGAAAATTTTTGTGTGAGGTAGAGCGGGCCGGGAGTGCATGTGCGGTGTAATGGGCGTTGCACGAAGGACCTCTCAGGGAGGGACTGCTACATGGGATATAGTGCGCCTAATTTATGGTCACGTGGTTGAGGGTTACAGCCCTAATGTATATTTCACGAATGGCAAAATCATTGCAACCGTTGATGTAACTAGGCTTAAAATGTTCATAGGTTGTTATGTAGTTCGAGACAAAAATATCAGTGCTGGTAATTAAGCATATAGTAAGATGGAGTAGATGTGAGAGCAGAAACAAAGATAGAGACATGAGATAAGAATAAGAGAACAGAAATACAGACTGATTATGTAAGAGCTAAAAATGATCTTGTCCTAATGATTTGAGATTAAAATATAAAAAGCATATTTAAAGAGAACGTCCAAATTATGTGATCAATGAAATTTTGACTGTAACAGTGAAATTCGGCAAATCACGTATTCAGACTGAGTCGCTTTATGCGATTATTGTTTTATTGTTCCACACTGGCTGCGGCAATGTAACGGTTATGACGATTACTTCATATATAAGCTGTACCGAGTCCTAAGTACTTAGCTAAAGCAATTAGTTCTTGAAAAGTAGAGTAAGTTTTGAGGATTTCTATATATCAAAATTGCTAAATCAATTTTTGTAGCGATTTTTTTATTTGTTAAATTAATTCTTCTTGTTTTTCTCTTTTGGACTATTTTCATAGTTCTTCTTCACATCATACTAAATAAAAGGCCGCGGCATCGTCAAGTTGCAATTGACAATGTCTATCGTCACCAAAAGTATCATAAAGGCTCCAGTGAATCAAACTATGAATACTAAATCAGTGGCATCTCTTTTAAATAAACAGACAGCCTCAGAAAGCTGTCATTTTAAAGGTTAATATAGAATCACCATAGGTAGAAATATGATAGCACGTGACTTGCATCACATGATCGGGAGCCAATGAACACTCGGTGTTTTCAGTGAGCTGATTTTTTCCATCAATGTCAGATAAAACTCGCTCACGGTGAACGACAAGCGGTGATATCCCCAGCCCACACATTGACCAAGATGTATGTTACGCTAACATTTGGAGAAATTTCTGTGGATTTTTATCAAAATGTGGCCTTATGACTTTTGTGGACAACCCCCGATGGCAGCTTTCGATTTGTTTTGATGTGAACATCGCCTGCAAAATCCACGTGCTAAAATGAACACCCACAAGTTTTCTCCACCATATGATGACCAACTCGATTTTTACTAACAGTTCAGGCTCGCTCGTACATTTATTCGCTCTTCCAGGCCATTGGCACAACCAAGCAGATTGTTTGCCACCACTAGATTGGTGTCGCAAGCCAACAAGGTGGAGACCAAGACCGCCACCAAGTTGTCCGAAGTCACCGGCCCAGACGGCTCGTTGATTGGACCAGGTGCCAAGCCAGGAACCATCCCATCCGACATTGACCAAGCCACCGGTTTGGAAAGATTCGAAATCTTGGGTAAGATGGAGGGTGTCGACGTGTTCGACATGGAGCAGCCTATCCAAGAAGGTAAGGGTACCATGCAAGACCCATACATTGTTCCTACTTACATTGGATTCCGCTACGTTGGTTGCAGAGGTAAGGACCATGAGGACCACAAGGCCTACTGGATGAAGGTTGAGGAGGACAAGCCTGCCAGATGCTGGCACTGTGGTACTGTGTACGCTGCCAAGTACCTTGGTGAGCCAGGTCACAGTCACCACTAAACTCCATTTTCTCCATCAAGCAAAATAGAAAGAGTCATTCGTGCTTTCTGCTCTGCAAGTCAGACATAACATTTTCTCTGTTCAGGCATTTTTTCAACAACATAGGTAATACATATTCGAAAAGAATGACAAGAAGCGGCACCTACTAATAGTGGGCCAAGAACTTTGCGGCAGCGCCATGACGCCTCGCAGCAATTTTTTATTATCTTCACTGTGGAAATCACTAATGGCCACGCGCGGCGAAAGACACGGCTACATAACCACGATTCTGGGTATGTTCGCGTTGGTAGAAAAAAGGCGTAATCCAAATCTGTAACATACAAAAAATTGAAAAATAAAAAGAAGAAAAAAAAAAAAAAAAAAGTCCGAACCATTTCACCCGCAAATGACCGCACAAAAACCAAAGGTCCTTTTCATCGGAGAATTGAACACAGAGCTTGATGTGTATAAAAGCTTCATCCAGAAGTTCGAGCCTGTGTGGTACACATTACCATCCACCAAGGAGGAATTGATCCGGGACTTCAAAGAAAAGTTCAATGATGTACAAGCCATCTACGGTGCGTGGCTTGGGTTTATCTTGCTCGGAGGATTCACCGGAGAAATCTTGGAGAATGCCCCCGAGGCCTTGAAAATTGTGGCGGTGTGTTCTGTGGGGCATGAGCCATATAACGGTGCCAGAATGGCCGAAAAGGGTATCATCTTGACCAATGTCCCTTCGGACGGTGCGGCAGAGCCTGTGGCTGAGTTGGTGTATTATATGACGTTGGCTGCTTTCAGGAACTTCCCCGCCTTCACCAATAACTTCAACTCCGAGCGGAGCAACACCGTCAAGACACGTTCGCTCTTGGACTCGGGGAAGATCGACCCCGCCCTGGGAAAGGTGGTTCCACTCGAAAAAAGCTCATATTCCTTCGGTCATTATATCGGCGGTAGACCCGTCTTGTCGCCACGTGGCCACCATGCCGTGATTGTCGGTTTCGGCCGCATCGGACAGACCATTGGCCAAGGATTGGCTGCGTTGGGAATGAACATCCACTATGTCAAGAGATCACCATTGCCCGAGAAGGAAGCAGCCGAATTGACTTATCAAGCTAAATACCACGCCAGTCTCGCCGATACAAGGGACTTTGCCGACTTGGTGGTCATTGCATGTCCAGGAACGCCAGAGACCCATCACATGGTCAATAAGGACATCATTGACGGGATGCGGAAGCCTTTCAGAATCATCAACATTGGCCGTGGGCCTGTGATCCACGAGCAGGCATTAGTGGATGGACTCAAACTGGGCAAAGTGTTGTTTGCGGGACTTGATGTGTATGAGGATGAGCCCAGCGTTCATCCT